>JAQFZW010000383.1:0-65198 GCA_034687055.1 Heteromurus nitidus
TTGTGATGATGGGTTGAATGGAAATAGGTCTAGTTTCATTAGGAGATTTAACATTATTATTTTTGGGAACGGGCACAATTTGAATAGTTTTAAGAATTTCAGGTACTTTTCCATCACTTGAAAATTTGTTGAATAGTGTAGCCAGAGACGAAACAAAGTTGTAAGAGTTCATAGCATATTTTATCATTTTGTTACACATCCCTAACGGATCGACAGAGAGCGAATCGTGGTTTTTCATGGATTGCCATGCATTTTGAATATCAGTTCGCAAGAAAGGTTTCAATACAAACTTCAGGTCTTTAGGTAAACAAAGATTTTTGTGTTTTTCAGGAAGAGTCGTAGAAGTATATTTCTTTGTAGATATATTAACGTAAAAGTCATTAATTTCGTCAGGGCTAAGAGGAAGGTCAACTTTTTTCTTTTCGTGAAGTGGAAATGATGTTTTAATACCTTTCCAGAAGTTGTGCTTTTCAATAGTTGTATTTATCTTATTACGTGTATCAGCAAGTATATGAAATTTGACTCGCTTTTTCATAATACAGAGTTTGGTTAGAAGTTCGTGTGTAGGTTTACGCTTATTCTGCATGAAAAGTTTGTCACGAAGCCTCAATAATCTCTTCGTGGATTTAGAAAGGTAAGTTTTCTTTCTCACTTCTTTGTATGTTTTGTTGTGTATCGGAATATTAGCATTAACGCTGTTCATAAATGTGGAGATAAAGATATTTATATCACAGTGCTTTTCAATGTAGAGATTATTTATATCTGTTATAAATTCTTGGATATTTCTTACATTATAGTTTCTGAAAGAAATGGAAGCACGCTTGACTTTAGATTTAGCGTAGTTGTATGTACATTCAGTAAGTAAATGGTCAGCTAGAGATGCATCAAAGGCAAAACTGTCAATGACTTTGTCATGTCTATTTACAAATATGAGATCAAGCAAATGCTCCTTTCTAGTAGGTACATTTATAATCTGTTTAATATTCAGGGCGTCACAATATGATGTGAGCGGAGTTAAATAATGTTTTCTTAAGTTAAAATCACCAGTTATAATGAATTCGTTTTTAGCTTCATTAAAAAAGTTAATCATGTCGATTAATGCATCAACATCTTCGTCAAGTATCTTAGGAATGTAATTGGGATGTCGGTAAATGCATGCGATGACAATGCTTTTGCTAAAATTATTTTGTAGTTTGATAACAGCATGCTCAATATTACCAGAGTTAACCTCCACTTTATATTCCCAAAATTTATATTTGTCAGAAATTAAAATTACAATACCTCTTTCAGAAGTTTTCGTCACATTTTTCCTAAGTACATTATATCCAGTGAATTCAAGAGACATGTTAGGTTTAAGGAGAGATTCCGTTAAACATAAAACATCATATTTATGCTTATGAAGGAGATGTTGAATTTGGAAATATTTGTTGTTGATGGATTGAATATTTACATGAGCAATTTTTATCCTGTTGGATGATGATTTCCTGGGCTTGGATTTGTTAATTGAGGTGCTGCTCCGTTTCGTAGACTTTTTTTCCCTAAAAAAGATGGATTTGGCCAGTTTGCATTCCTTGGGCGTTTTGTACGTCTTGATTGGGGTCCTCCTGTGTTAATACTAGAATACTATTAGTAGGAGCCTCATGCTGGAAACGGGACCAACAAAAAACTTCATATGAGTAGATGTGTACAGCATGGAGCACATATATGTGTTTCATACATTCATTAGTAATCTCTTTTCCAGTGTGCACTAACTGTATCGCCATTAACTCTGTGCTTATCTTCTTTATATGTAATATGTGTGGTGGTGGTGATGCGGTAGTGTTTGCTTGTATGTATACTCGTCGGATGACGACGATACTCTTTCGGTGGATTATGCTTGTACATTTTTAAAATCCAACCAAGAAACTTCCCATCTCCTCAGTTAGTCCTCAGTTCCTTGATTTTGTTGTGTATATTTTCCTTTGAAGGCAAAAGTACCGGAATGCATCACTCATTCTTTCGAACTTGTTTTCTTATTTGCCTCCGTCAGTTCTCTTGTCCTCTTTTCCTTCTCTCCTTAAACTTGAGAGTTCATTCAGTGTCGGAAGACGATTGAGAAGGAGAGAAGCTGTTTTTTCGAAAAACTGTCTCCGTTTCTTTTGACACGGTGGAAAAAAGAGTATAAAATGTGTGTAGCACGAGAGGAGGATCGAGAGTATGTATACTGCAATAAATAGGCATTATAAAATTTTTATCACGTTTTCTTCTCCCAAAGAAGCTGCTGGAGTAAAGAAACATAACGGCCGGGTTTTAAAAAGATTTTCGTCTCCTTCTCGGGCTTTTCTGCTTGTCACCTTTTCTTTTGGCTTCAGAATGGTGACAACTCTTCCGGAAATATTTTAGGGAATATATATATATATAGTGTCTTTTCCCATGGATTAGATAAAAGTTAGCGCTCCTCTCCTCGTTGCAGTATTTTTTCCAACTTGTTTACAGTAAATATACCATTTTTGTATGTGAAGCTCTGGAGTGTTTATTCCAAATGTTGCTCGCCCTGTCTACTCTATAACTGTTGTGAGAGAGTAAGTGAAAACACTTAGGGGACAAGAAAGAGTTGTATGTATTCATTGAAAAGAGGCTTTTTGGCTACCTCCCAGCTAAATTGTATGGTGATTAAGTGTGCAAATTACCGAGTTGAAAAGTTTTACTGCTCGGAAGCCCACATGAAAATCAAGTTTTAATGAAATAGGAAATTGATATAAATGTGGAGGAGAATGTTCCTGTGCTTACACTAAATTTTCTATGACTTGTTGTAGGACGGCTCTGGTTCTGGTTTACTGTGCACAACAACGTGCTTGACTCGCTCAAAGAGGAAAAGTGCAGAGGAGAAAACTACATCGCGCATATCGCACATACCCGTTGGAATTCAATTCGTGCATTTCATTTCGTCGAAACATTGTTTATTGTCGCCATTTGGAATATAAAAACTCGTGGGTTAATGAACGATATGACAATAACGACTTGACTTGAAGTGCAAAGCAATAAAGAGCAAAAGGAAAACGCAATTGGTGAACCGAAACGAGGAAGTTTTTGACAACAATGTAAAAAATACGTAGTGGAAAGTTATCGACTAAAGTATTTTGTGAACTTGTGCGAGTTTTCCCTTTAAAATCAATTAAAAAGCTCTGGCCCATATAAACAAACATGCTGATTAGTTGATCCAATTAAGATGGGGAGACGGGATAGTTTTTGTAGTTGTTTTCGATGGAGTTTGCACGTCTTCATTGTGCTGTACTGCTCCTGGTCCTGGATACCAGTCAGCACTTCGGATACTTTTCCAGCATCGGCAAAGTGTAAGTTATATACTTGTATACAAAAAACGAAGCTCGGAGGTGTTGAAAGCACTTGTGTTACGTTATCTTTGTGGGAAGTAAGTAGTGAGCTATTATGACTCGTAGTTTCCTCCATATCATGAGATCATGACAGTAAATTTTGTTAAATCGTGTCATAACACTTAACTCGTGTGGTGTTGATGATGAAGCTACCGGGGCGTGAATTAATAAAGCACTGACAACTGAATTCATTGTGAACGTCCAACGTTTTAAGTTGTGTTGTGTTAAGGGGAATTTTTGTGGCGAGATGGATGTAATACCTTTATATTGGATTGATTTGTTGTAGATCGAGAGGTCACAAGCGTTGTCGGATCAGTGGGTCAAATAACATGTCCTGTTACATCTTTTGATGATGTGGTGATGATCCTGTGGTTTCATGGACCTTCCGGAGCTCCAATCTACAGGTATGTCACAATTCAGTATCAAATTGGGCGTGACAAGTACGATTCCGTAATAATTCGGGGTGGAGCAAAGAGACGACAGCTATATACATTTTATTCATTCCAGCGTTTTATTCATTATTCATTCTCGGTTTACGAATACGGAGTAAATTTGTGAGCCAATCGGCGTAAATATTATATTTTTTCAGATCAGTCAGTGCTTTAAAAAACATTATAATAAGGGATTATAATAATTTTTAATACTTTACTTTTACTTTACATAAATAGGTGATAATTAGATAAGCATATTTGCATTTTTCGTTTTGAAACTCATTGTGATCATACACATAAAGCTGTTTTTAACTGATTCAACGGATTGTAGTTTCGAAGAAAAATTAAGAGCTGGCTTTTGACCCTTTGAGCGGCTTGTATTCGTACCGTCATAAAACTTATACATGTTTCGATTTTAGAACAAAATGTTAAAATGTGAATTAGAGTATAATTTTTGTGAAATGTGTGTACTCGAGTTTTCTCATATCCCTCCCTCAAGCCTATGTTTATCCTATGTATTCTTATGTACACATAAGTATAAAAGCAGGCTCCATGTGGAGCTCATTTCCACCGGATTTTTTATGTACTTTTATATTTATTGCTTATCATTTTGCTGTAGCTTTGCTCTTTTGTACTCGTAAGTACGCAATGATATTCTATGATATTGACTGTTCTAAGCTGGCAAGAGCTATAGGGGAAAAGCGCAACAGATCATTCGTAATAGGCTCATATTTTCTCTGACCCTGCTCCATTGTTCCCAAAGCTGTACTATTCCTATTATCCGGATTTTGTTTTCACTTGGTTCCAGTTATGATGCCAGAAATGAGGAAATCGAGCCTCGTCACATGACATTGAAAGATGACTGGGGTCTCCGACTCTATTTTCGTGTGTGGCCAAACAACAGACGATATCCCGCTTTAATGATTCAGGATCTCAAGTCGGACGATGGCGGAGTTTATCGATGCAGAGTGGATTATCGTAACTCACCGACAACGAATTCTGTGACACGCCTGAAAATTATTGGTGAGAGATAATTATATAAGATCGTCGACTTGTATACAAAGCCTTTTCCATCTATAACAAGGCTTATCGAGAATTTCACATATTCTCTGCCTTGACACGTAGCTGGTAATACTTAGCTGAGATAACTATCTCTCGTTCTCCTAGCGCTTCCTCCCTCATTTCAATTTTCAATTTTGGTAAGCTCCTATAACTCCTAAACTATGCTTTATCTCTGCTCATGTTCTAATCCCACATGTCACAAACTTCCACTAATATTGGATGACGGGTCTGTGTTCTCTCTCAGCTTGGCTGTGTGTGCTCAGATTGGTAACATTTTTTGTACAAGATATTCACTTTTCTCCAACGTCATTTCATTACACGAAACGAAAAACGAACCCTGTCTTGACTTTGCCTTTATTGAAAATGCCCACATTATCAAAATCTTACGTATGCACAACTTTACATACATGGCGCATATTTTCTCGGATTCGATTATAGAAAAGTTTCCATTCTTTCATGTAATTACAGAGAGTATATATATATACTTTCCAGTAATAACACAGTGGCAAGTGTAAGCATATAGAGCCGCACCGTGTACTATTGTCCAACCTGTATAACCTCGAACTAAACTTCCCTTCCACTTTCCCCTGCATATTCATAACGAATTTGACGAACGCGGAGGGATTATAGATGATAAATGTCCGATATCATGTGCCAATTGCCGACAACTATTAGCATTGACATGAACTAATCGTCGGTTCCAGCAAAGCTCAAACAAGTCGAGCTGCTACTGCATAGCATATTCCGTGACGTGAAAATGTCATGCGGATGCACGTCGCAACCTAATACTCCTGCACATTATGTATACTTATGCTCTGCATCTACTTCCACTGATCACCATATCGTGGGTGGATGGCTTGTTGACTGCGGTACTGCTCACTCTAGTACCTCACCAAACTATTAATATGTATGCTGAAAGATGAATGATTGGCATGCCATGGATTCGTGTCTAGCCACATCAGAGAGAAAGCATTTATTCCAGTGAAAAAATTTGATGATAATTTATAAGAAGGAAAGCGAAGATAATTAATACTCTCTTTTTGTACTAAAATATATATAATTACTATTGTAAAAGCGGTCTAAAAATGTTGACTAGAGCTTCTACCTTAGAATTCCGCGTGTGCGTTAGTTATTTTCAGTGGAACATGGAGCAAAGGCAAGCTGGTGAAATATTGAGAAACCACCTACACATAAAAACGTGGAGATTGAATGGTGCATAGCGTGCATATTTGTCAAGATATAAAGGGATATATATTCACAGGCTTCGTGTTAATTGCGGTTTTAGAACTTACTTAAATTTTCTCGACAGAATGTATGCATACATTCATATGTCTTGGAGAAAACACGTCAACATTTGTTATTAGCTCGAAAATGAAGTCCATAATCGTTGTGCAATACTAGGAAAATAGATATTATTTTTTAACAATGAATAGCGCTTGAAATGTGGTGTTTTCAGAGAAAATTTCATGTGTATACCCTGCCCTGTTCTTATATACTTGCTGACAGTGAATGTAAGTTTTTGGAGAATGAATAATATTCCGTTCTAATATCCAGTTTTATATAAATGGATATCATATAACATTTTAAATGTGTACCACTTTCTCATATAGTTTCCACGAAGGCGTTGTCCAACGTCGACTTTTCCTCCTGTAATTTTTGCCTCACCTCACATTAGCATACGTGTTTGATGAAAAGGAAGTGCATAACTACTGTTTTACTTGGCACTACAATTTCCCGGCATACATTCTTCGTCTCCCTTTTTTTGCTCTCAACTACCGTGAATTTATTGCCGAAAGCTAAGAGCTGGAAGGAGAAGGGAAAACACACCATTCAACTTTGATATTGCAAAGGATGCGGTAGCTTTTTATGTTTCCGGTTCCAGGAAATTTTTTGAAAGTAATGCTAGGAAAAAAATATGGGAATGCGGCGCGGCTCTTCTCGCTCACATTTTTTTCATGGCATTTTAACTTTGGCAAATATTATGCAGAGCAATATCGCCTTCCTTCATCATCATCAACTCTTAATGATGTACATAAATGATGTACTATGTGTATACAGAGAAAGGGTGTCAAAAGTTTATATTACATGTACAACACACGTCATTCATGTAGGTACCTATAGATTTTTCCCTCTTCTTCGTCTCCTCCACATGACGAGAGCAGGGAGTAAGTGAGGTTGAAACTATTAGTGTTTTTGCAAAAAGCTTAATGGACCATGTTTCAGTCGGCATTCCACAGATGAATTTATGCATACACTCATAAATCATGAGCTCACCAGGTATAAAGTTTTTCCCTACACTTTTTTCTCCTCTTTGCTCCGTATGGATGTTTTTATGAATTGTGAATACTTTTTTAGGAATGTATACTGTACTTGAAGCTGCTATATACAGTTAAAAAAATACAAAAAAATTGTACATAAGTCATCTGAGGAGAAAAGATGAATGTAGTGCGAGTGCGTGCGCGCGCAAAAACACACACAAAATCTGAATGCGAACAAGAAAGTCTTTTTGTGCAAATAGCATATAGAAGAGAAAGGATGTAGTGTATAAATGGTGAAATGGGAATGCAAAAGTTAGTATTCCTTCAGCAGTAAAAAGGTTTGTTTAGCTTGACTCTTCATCCTCTCTTGATTATTTGTAGTTTTTTGGCGAGAAGCACTTGTGTGTTTACAACTTTGTTGCGCTCTCTCCTCTCTTTTTACTGCGCGACTACTCCTGATGAATAATAAATTAAGAGTAATAAATGCTTTTATTGAGGGATGTTTACCATTTACGTATCTCACACGCATATGCTGATGTTTTTTCCTCCATTCATTCTTCTGCACAGAGCCACCAACACGTCTGGAAGTTCGGGACACGTCCCCTTCCCGTCCTATTTCCGACCAACAGATGAAGATGACTGGAAACAAACATTCCGACCCGAGTTTGACTTATTTGGGCCCTTACACCGAAGGACAGAATGTTACCCTAGTGTGCAGCGCTTATGGGGGTAATTTATACAGTCATGATGAGAAATATATAGTTTTTCTACTGTTTTATAAAAGCAGAAGCGGATTCCCTCATTCCTACTTGTGCATGTATGTACATATGTTAGAATGTTAGCCCATACAATCAGTTAGCGTTTTGATGTTTGCACGAAAGTGCCTTTTCATCTCTTGGTGAATTCATGTGGTGAAAAGTTTTTTTTCCATCTTTTTCTCCTCAGTATTACACGGTTATCTACCTTGTTATTACAGCCAACACACACGCCATTATTATGAAAAGCAAAAACCAAGTTTTCTATTTAACATGTTAGTCACTGATTCACACAATCTTTTCTCAATTTCCCCTGAGATTCCATTCGGAGGTTTTGCAAAAAAGAGAAGGAAGATCCTTCAGGGATTCATCTGCATCTAAATGTGTGGGGGAAAACTAATAAGGCATGTGTATACATACTTTTTCCGTTTTGTATACGGTATCATTGAAAGTTTACAAATGATAAGGAAAATGGGTCAAATGAATAAAGGAATTTTCGTAACTTTTTTTATACTTGCAAATTCTCTATATCCACGGATGTACTAGGGGAGAGGGATGTAGTTTTTTTTACTCCATGAGGAACACCTCAACTTGCATAAATATTTAGACAGAAGGTAACGCACGCTCATGTAACGTTTATGTGGGTTTTCTAATATCAAGTTTGAATGAGAGCGAAAAAAATATGTGGAGAAAGGATCAGAGAGAAACTGGGAAATCTGCAATGCAGTCAGCAAACTGATAGATGGAAAACATGGTAAGAATGTTGTTGCTTACATACGTCCTCAACATATCATCATGTTCTCCTGTTTCTCAACTTCACTGCGTAGAAAACATCACTAATTCCTTTGCAAACACTGAAATGTTTGAATGTGTAGAGATTGTTGGAGTAGACCACATGTTTTCGAATAGAAAACTTTGTGCACAAATGTACAGATGGAGGTTCGCAAGGCGTGAAAATTAATGAATAAAAGCATTTAATTTCAGTGTTTGGATTTGTGAAAAGATTTTTTTTAAGATTCATATGGGAGAGGTATATATACATCTTGTTTATGTAACGTAAGTACATTTTCTATTCAAAGGTGATGGCGTGATAGTCGACATGGGAAGTCTCACGTCCATGACCAGCATCTTAATAAAACCTTGTTTTTCATCCTCTTGTTTGCGAGTGCGTTTTCTTGGGAATTGGGGAGCAATTTTTTTTGTCATGTGCCATCATGTGTAACTTTTTTTTGTAAATCTTTGAACAACCAAACTTATATAGTAGAAAGGTCCTTTGGAACTGTTTACGTAGATTTATTCAATAAAATTGGGCTACCTTAAGGTGACCTCCTAGTTTTTCTTGTCGATTTTTCCAGGCTTACATCTAACTTTGTGTGTCCTCTATAAAATTGCAGGGAATCCTCTACCAGAAGTTCGATGGTACAAAAATGGGAACGTGGTCGACACCTCCTTCTCGTTATCTGGAACGGAGTATGCCGTCAATGAAATGCAAATTAACAACCTGGGGAGAACTCACACTTACGATCAGTACAGCTGCCAAGCTAATAATAACAATGAAACGCAAGCGCTAACACACAAAGTTCAGCTAGAGATTTATCGTAAGATCATGATGCTTTTTTCTCACACTGAAAATCTATCATAAGTATAGAGAACTTGATACACATTTTACTTTTCTATGGGATTCTTCTTTTTTTGTTCCACAAAAATATAAGACTTGTTTTCATTGCAGCATGAGATTTTCTTTCCAAAACAGTTGGGGTAACAAGCGTCGAGCTGGAAGTTCCGTCTCCAATGACTGCCGGATCCGAATACAATCTCGTTTGTAAGACTTTGGGGGCCTATCCAACAGTCAAAGTGGAATTCTGGAAAAACTTGAAACGAATCGCTTCAAGATCTCAAATGGTAATGCTATTTGACTTTTTTCCATTTAGCAACATGAATGATGAGCATCTTCATCTCTTCTTTCTAACACGGGGAATGAGAGTGAAAATGGCAAGGGCACGTGCACGAAAAACTTTTTCTCTCTTTCCGTCTGCTGAAATACCTAGCTACACACTCATTCAAGCTCTTTGGATTGTGCCTATATAAAGTACAAAACATGATTCATGTTTCAAAGGAGATCATAACTAAACAAAGTAACTAAAATAAAATATGAAGGGAAAAGCGAGAGTGTGTAAATGCATTTTTTTCTTTGCTTGCTCTGCTGGTGCTCTTACGGGTGGGTGCATAGTATATTGTTGGATGGAGTCGGTGAAAGAATAATCTTTTTTGGCCAAAAAAGGAGAAAAAAGCAGAGAGAGCGCGTATATGCAAGCCGTTAATGGTTTCAACAGCCATTGGGTATTGACAGAAACAATATCATATTTCACCTTTTTACCATTTTCACGCTTTCTCTGGTAATCTCAACTTGCTTTTTTTCATTTACTTCATTTTCAAAGGACTACTAGAAAATGTTTACTCCGAGTGGTAGAAGAATAAATACATTTTTTTCTTCTCGTTTCACACTCTTTCGCCATTATGCGCTTTCAGGATAGCTAATATAATGGAGAAATGTGCGGTACACGAAGCACTCAAGCTAACACCAATTTTCCAGTACTTTGTAAGTAGTTAGGTTATGCACTTGTATTACAAACAGATGGGCGAAAAGCAGCGAGGTTGAGTACAGAGCCCACGTTGAGGCAACGTGACCATTTTTAGGGTGAAATGTTTTACAGGGAAAAAGATCGTCATGTTTATTGTAGCGTGGATGTAAACTTGAGAAGTAATTCGACTTGGGTTGAGAAGGATTTCAGCGAAATGGTAAACCCAAAGATAATGACTTCACTTTCGGTTGAAATGGGGAGATAATGTTTCATGTTTTGTAACTCTACAATAAGCATGAGAGATGAAAACATATGTTTGTATCGCATTTGTGCATTCAAAATTATTAGCGTGGAACGTGCACTATGTGAGAATTGTGCCGGTGGTGATGTAAAAGTCGATGCTATATTTACATTTCATCGTGTTTCAAGTAATGTATTCCATTTTTCACAGAAATCAGTTGCGGATAATATGACAATTACGTCAATCCTTTTCAATCCTGAGATACTCGATGACGACACAATGATCATTTGCAAGGCGGAGAATCCGTGGGTGTCGAAGAAGCCAACTACTGCAAGACGAACCATGAAGATACGATGTGAGTTGACACTTTTTTTTCTTGTACACACGCCCACAATTGTTATTATTACGAAATTTGCCAATGGCATTTGGAAAAGTACGCCTGCTTGTTTTGAATGAAGCCCATTTCCCAAATTGCGACTACCTGGATTCTTTGAATTTAAATCGTAATAGTTTTGAAAAATATGTAGTTGTGTTTTTGAATTAAATCGCCCACATATTGATATTGCGCATATGACGCATGAGATGATCCACATCAACACTGACTTCGATTTTGTGTACTCATCATCATCCTTTATCCCAAAAAGTGCACCGTCACTCCTCTCTGGAGAATAGGCCTGTAGCAAACATTCGAAAGTAAAAAAAAACTTTCTCGTTGAGCTGGTTTTGGTATTAGTGATAGAGATGCAATCATGAGGCATCTTCTCTCATATGTCACTGTCGCCATTCCTTTATTATGTGAAGCTGAAGATTTTCCTCTCCAATCCATTTTTACATAAAAAGAGAAGAAGATTTCATATCTTGTTCCGCCCATTTTACCATTTTTCTTACCGGAGAAAGGGCCCCCGCATATTTCACATGCTTAAACCCAAAAATGTGCACAGGGTTAGGTATACAGAAGTGCTTATAGTAAGACATATAAGTATCATTACGGCGCATGAAGGGAGTAAATGAGAATCCTCGAGCTTAGTCGAGCCCAAGCCAATTTTTATTATCCCTAAACAAAACTTCAGCGTCACATTCCAGGGCATCAAAGGAGAAAAATCTCTGTCGTTGTTACTTATAAGATGCATTTGCGTATAGAATCTTTTCCTTGTGTAAGATTTTGAGAAGGTTTTTTTTGTGAGTTTGTTAGTTGTTCCTGCTCATCGTCAGTGGCAGATTTGTAGCAGATAAGATTAGCTCGTGTCAAAGTAACAAATTTCCTTCACTAATCAAATCATTAGAAATGCCTTGTTTTCTTTTCCTGCTCCAAGTCGTCAAGAGCTAGTAAATGGGGAGCTGGATGACAATCCCATGAGGGAGTCATTCTTTCCCAGGGAATACTTATAACCGGGAAAGTCATCAAGCTCGTGTGCTCTTCTGCTTACATAAGACTTTTGAGCTAGGGCGAGGCAAGCGAAGAAAAATATCCAAGGACGGAGGAGAGATGGGAAGAAGAAGCGAGTGATCATCTGATCATAAATGAAGTGTTACGAGGATCATCGTTTGCTTTCTTGTGATGTACAAAGTTAAAAGACATTTTTTGCGTTAGAGTGTATAGATGCTTGTGTCAATCTGCACAGATAAATGATAGATAGGCTAATTAATCATAATAATTACTTCGTAGATAAGATAATATGCCGAAATAGATTCGTTCAGTTTGCTCTTATGCATGCTCATGATGTGCACTTGCGTCGGACTACGCACCTTCATGAAAACTGAACGTTTTTCAGTGGAAATCTGGTGTATCTCAAACCTCTGAACAAGTAGCCCGAGCACATTATCATTGCATCTTACCAACTAATCGATTTTCAGTTCGACGCAATTGCATCACACGAGAGGGACAACTTTTGGAATTGAAAAGTTTTAGGTAATCTATAATTTCTCAGAATTTATAATCCTTGGGAAATGAATGGATTTTTTTGAGCTTTACGCCACAACTAAAATTTGTTCGAAAACTGCTGGGGTTCATGAAATAAAGTATATTTGACATTTGATGAGTTAAAGATTGCGACAGCAAATAGGGACTGATCTTGGAGATTGGTAACCATTAAGTTGAACTAAAATTGGTCAGGCTACAAGATTACAGGGTTTATTATTCGGTTCAAGAAGTCAAAAGCAAATATTACTTCACCATTCTTCAATCCAAGTATTTTACTTCTCCAGTTGCAAAAAGTATAAACGATGTACATTTCCGGGTCCCACGCATAACCACCCACACTAGGAAATGGAGGAAAAGTGAAAAGCTAGCTCAAGCTAGTGATTGAGCGATTGGTTTTGACTTTTTTATAGCTTTTTTAGGTTGTCAGGTTTAATTACTTCCGGATGTGCACAGTTTTTGTTCTAACTATATTCATGATTCCAGGTGTCTGTTAAGAAATCGAACGAGGTGAAAAAAGTTGACGACAAGAATCATACAGTCACGCGGATGTAGAGAATAAATAAACGCTATTTGAAAAAATCATAATTTAAGAAACAAATACGAATATGGAAAAACAAGTCACTTGTAGTTGGCGTACAGTGTCACATACCACGTAAATAAACCAAAACCCGACTAAACTTCATGTTGGAGAAAAATAAGGAATGCTAGGAATACGTTGTTGTTAATCAACCAGTCACTTGTTTCAAGTTCCCAGACATGTCATACATCTTGCAAGACTGTTGGGAGAATCAGAACGAGGTCATGTCACCCCTGAGTTCCAGTCAAACTTCGAAATTAATCCAGACTTCATATATATATGATGTGATATGTGCACAAGGATAAATTCAACACATTGCATCATTGCAAGCGTACAACTCGGTGAGTGTTAGTTTGTGCACCACACCAGGTTTAAGGATTCCACTCGATCCCAGCTTCGTTTAACTTTTCCCCCAAGTTTTTAATGAGGAACGGAGCGAAACCTCAAGAAGTAGTCATTTTCATCAGTTTACGTTTTTCTTTCCAGAAAAAAATAAACAAGGAAATACTCTAAGCAGCAGGGCGACTCTGAGAAGCAACAAAAATAGCGTCAGCAATAACAGTAATCTAATCAAGAGTGGCAACTTTTACCCTTACCATAAAAAAGGTCTCTCTCTTCTACATTAACTCAGGAGACACCACCAGTGTCCTCCTAATATGAGCAGTTCTCTCTCACTTGGACCAAAGATCAGAGTAGACTCTGCAGTCTCTTTTTTTACAAGATATGAGCTTTGGTAGTAAACAAGGTGAGGGCGCAACTGTAAATTGCCACTTTTACTTTCAACGAAAAAAAATCACAACACACCGCGGCCCAGCATCTCCTTAGCTGATGATGTTCTCCTTTTGCCTCATAATGACAAGGTCCCCGTATATAAATGTCTTTGCATTTAGTGGACGCTGTAAATTTCCCCTAGCTTCACACCATTCCCCTTCTCCTGGGTTAAGACTTTTTCTGCTCCCGAGTTTGTTGTGGTTACTTTCAAAACTAGTAAATACAATTTTGGAGAAAGTTGGGAAATACAGAGATATATACTAACAGGTCCATAGACTATAAACCCATGACAAGATAAGATGCAATGAGGGTATGTATCCGTATCAGAGTTTTAAAACTATTCGGAGAAAGTTAAGCAATACTATCTTCCTAATAAATTTTACAAGAAAAAGTAATACACATACAAGCACATACATGAAGAAACACCGCGGGTTGATGCCATTCTCATCTATTTCAATCATGTCACCTGTCCCCACAAACTATGTCCCGGCATTATACATTGTTCCACTTAATTTAGCTTACGGTATGATAATATTATGTGTGTTATATGTAAATCTTTATTTTTTTCATAAGGGTAGCATATTCCTGAAATATATATTCCAAAAAGTTTTTAAAGATACTGCGTTCATACATTTAGGATTATATAGTGTCTGCATTGCGATAGCCAAGCTAAAATTGGCAATTTTCGCGTGTGAGATGAGATATGGTAAAATGCTCCTCAGAATATTTACACTTTTCATTAATGATATAAAAAATGGAATTTTCATAAACAAGTACAGCGTAATAACAGATTATCTCAGCTCACCTCATGAAAAACAAAGGGGGAAAGACGACTTTCATTTCATTCCGCAAGGAAGACTTTTCTTGTTTGTTCTTTCGCCAAGAAAAGAAGAATCCTCTTTTTTCCTCCTCTTTTTATGTAATTCATGCTGAACACAGAAAATCAGTATGATGACAAGGATGATAATGATGATGTTATGCCGTGAGAGTGAGCTCTCATTTCTCTCTCAGCTCCGCTGGCACTTGCACACACCATCTTTTACAACAGCTTAAAGCTTCCTCTACTCTCGTCTCGTTGAGATTGGAGTGATGGTGGTAATTGAATTTACTTGAACTGTTACTGCTTTTCTCGTAGTAGCCAACATAGTGCAGTGCTCCATACTCCATAGCTTCAGACACAATTTTTAGTTGGCAAAGCAAACGGTTTGAGGCACAAAGTTTTATATTTATATATGAGTGTAGTGAATATATGTGTGTGATAGTAGGGTCGAGAGGAAATAATGCTTAGGGTAACTAATGCTCCACTTCTATATAGCCTCTTGTAAAATGTAATCTTTTGACATGGAAGCATGACTTGAGACATTGTATTGCCTTTACTGCCAGCTGCCTTTTGTTGTTATGAAAAGTCTTCAAGTTACACAGAGCTGACTCCTTTCTCCTCAAAATTGTAATAAGAAGGTGAAAGATGAAGATACACAACTTTCTTTCATCTTTCCTCTTTTTTCTCCAGCACTTCTCTCCCACATCCCTCCAATCTCTATTGCAGTATCATGAGTAATTTTCTCCTCAGCGTTAGTGTCAGCGAAGAGAAATGAGGACTATCAAGTCTGCAAGTCTGCTCGCAACAACAACAACAACAGCAAAAAACTCGTCTACATAATGGTGGACGAGTTTCACTGCAGCATGACTTCGTTTTATTGTTTAACCTTTTCCATCTAAGGACTAAGGACCGTATTGTTTTCTCTTGAGGCTGATGAAACACACAAATGTTTATATATATGTGCGCTTGTGTTATGTAAACCAAAATGAGATGCTTTCACATTTCCTGTTTTATTTTAGTGGAGAAAATAGAAAAATTCGTAGTATATGTTGGGATGCACTTCGTTTCCACATTGTATATTGCAAATTAAAACTTGACACAAACTGCAACCGAATGCGTATGAACACAATGATAATGACGAAAGGAATAATGTTTAAAAGCTAGAGGAGATTTTCTATGAAGTATATAGAGTTCATTCGTGGAATGCTTAGTTTTTTCTTCGAAATTACCTCGTTATTTTTTCGGATTTTTTTGCTTTCAGTTTGATTGTTTTCGAAAATTCTGGGAGTCGGGTTACAGTTAGCTAAAACGAGGGTTTTTTCTTCTATCAATAGATTCTCCAGTGGCAGTTTTGCGGCTTGGCAGAAATAGAACAACAGCCTTGAGCGAAGGAGAATCCGTTTTAATGGAATGTCATGTTAAAGCAAATCCTCCAGCTCATACAATTCTTTGGTTTCATCAGGTAACCCCACACAATACATACAAACTCAAGACTGCTTTCACAAATAAATATGAGTGTTGTCTATTTACTCAAATTTTAAGGATCATTTTTAAAACATGGATATGGGTAAAATGTGGAAATTTTTTTTATTTATGCTTTTTTGTTTTGTTCAGGGTCGCCAACTAAACGACAATAATAATACAGCGGCAGGGATTCGTATAACGGGAAGAACCCTTTTCATCAGCTATTTGTCGCATCATGTCGGCGGAGATTACAACTGCGAGGCTGTCAACGACGTTGGTAAAGGAATCAGCAACACTCTTCCAATTGTCCTGCACCGTAAGTATTCTTTAGTTTACCCCTTCTTCCACCTCCATTGTAGATTGGCATTGAAACGCATATTAAACATGTTTCTCTCCTTCTTCTCTCACATCAAATTTTCTTTAACAACCCATTTCAAGTCAACTTTTACTCGAGAATTTTGTAGTTTAGAGAGTTTTAATTCCTCAATGAACAATTTGAATTCTGCATCGTGCGAAAGCAGTAAAATGTATTTTATGATGCACTTTAGACGATAAATTGGGGAATGCCGCAAGATGTTAGGCACACACCAAAGAAGCTAATTAACGCTCTACGCGCGTACGAGCACTATACTCTCTCACAATGCATTCGATATTACGGTTGATTGCCTCTTTCCCGAGACACATGTGATTGGAGCTTGTATCACAAGCAGGAAATAAGAATGACACAAAATTTTACGATTATGGCATCACACAAAAATGCGTATTTCCTATTTTCATCCGTGTACACATTTCCCACTCCATCTTGGTCTGTGTGTTCCTCTTCTTTCGCATCTCTCTGCGAATGGAAAAGGACAAAAAACTTCTGAAAACGAAATTCGGAGAAACGATATTAGCACAGATACAGTCACGTACATTGGAAAAGCTGCAAGTGAAAATTCCTTTCTTCCCTTAATAGCCTGATGACTATGACACTACTCCATTCTCCGTTCGGAAAATGAGAGGAGGAAGAGAGAAAAGGAGGCGAAAAAACGCATTTCACAAAATGCAACAAAACCCAGAGGAAAACAGGGAAGGTATTAAGCAAGAGTAGAAGAGTTGGAAGCTGGAAGACAAGATCGTATTTTTTTGCTCCTTCTTTGTTAGGACGAGTGATCGTCAAAGAGGGAAAGTAGACTGGCTGGACAACACAAGACAATATATACAAAATAGGTATTTGTATAATGAAAGATGCCTATAAGATCGTCTTACAGCTCTTCTTCCATTTGCTTTTATATTATACTTACAAAAGCACATTCAGTTAACACATGTAAACATGTACATAACTATATGTACACCGTCATCGCTGAACGGTGATGGCTGATTGTAAACGAAAGAATTTTATCGAGATCCGTTTCACGATTCCATCCCAATATCTATTGAAGACCGTGCGTTGAGTAAACAAGAACATGACAAGGCATAATATCCCAAAAAAACCTGAACAAGATGTGAGTGAAGAAACTATGAAAAGGAACTGGTATGGCTAAAATTTCATGGTTGGCTGAAATGAAGAGCAAAAACCTTTCACTTCTCCTTGACGCAGGCTTATCTTGCATTTTTTACTTCTGCGTAACCGTACTCCTGTTGAAGGTCTATAGATGTGTGCTTCATCCTTTTAACCTCATCCGCTGAAATGAGACACCTTCAACGAGAAAAATATGTATATGTTATTGCCTGAATTCTTGAAGACGAAGCAAGAAAAATGCAGAGTATACAGTTACATGAAATGAGGAAAACGATCGAAGGTGAAGAAAAATTAACTTGAGTATCAAGTTTATCTCTTTCACAAACACACATGGTTTTTTTTCGAGAAAGAAGTTAATTAAAGGTTAAAGGTTTATCTAAGTTATATAATATTTCTACCAGGATTTCCAAAAGTGAGTTCAAATTTAACTCTTTCATATTCTAACTTTGCAGTTAATTAAAATAAGTTTACGGCAGAGAGAGGGCATGTTCACCTGAGGTAGCACATTTTTAGACAAGGAAATATGTTGAAGACAAGGTGCATCTTCTATGAACCATAGTTGTTCATTAAATGGCTTTTACTATTTCCCACAATAAAAAACCATCGTATTTTTCGTAAAAGGATAAAAAGGTGACTTCTTCATCCTCTCGTATATTTATCTATCTTCCTAATATATGAGTTGGATTTAGCTACTCGGTTACGTATACTTGGAAAACCAGTCATGTATTCAGAAGCAGCTGAAAGAAAGAAGTTGCAAAAAAGCAGAAAAAAACGAGTTTAGAAAGGGGAAAACAATGCGAAAAGGTGACACCCATCTGGACTAGTATTTTATATGCTACATCCTAGTTATATGTGCTGTTTTACAAACACGTCATTTTGATCATCATCTTTCGTATGAATTATAGCGTGCACGTCTTCATATTTTTCTATAACATCTCTGTTTCTTCCAACAGTTTAGCACTTACTTCCACGCGCTCCTCTTTCTCTCTTTTTTATACTTGAGAAGAATGAACAATTGTTTCCCATCTTTAACAAGTGAAGTGATATGGGAGGGAAGGAGTCAGTGGAGCGAATGAGAGGAGCTAGAGAGAAAGAAAGAGTGAGAAAACTAGTAAGTCATGCTGGAAGATAGGGAAGCATGTGTACATTTTTGGTGAGAATTGCAAGCGCAAAGTAGTGAGGAGAAAGGCGATGGGATTTTTATGACTTGTCATTAATGTTCTTCTGTCTCGCTCCTCGTTAACGCCCATAAATTATGGCTTCGTATATATCATTCCTACCCGCCCATAAAATGACAGTCTTTTTTTCGCTTTCTCACTCCGTTTCATCATTAAAATCACCGTTAACTTCTTTACCGTCTGCTGCCCGTCGTTGTGCCCTACATTGCATTTATTGCTTTTTATAAGTTTCTTTGCTCAGATTGTTACGATCTGGAGAATCCCAATCAATTCTATTGAGTTCTTTCTTTTTTAATAAAAAACAGCTGCACAAAAGAAAGGAATGAGTATATGGACCATTTTCCCATTGTCTTAAGATTATGTTTACATATTTCGAATCCAAAAGATTTTTTTAAATGTTGACAAATTTCACGTTGGAATACTTATTACAGTAATGCACATTTTATATCGTAAGAGCACTTGAACTTCTCTACTCTCCTAGTTCTATAGTCCGACGGTGTCACGAATCTTACAATACTTTTCTCTGAATTTTAGTATAAAATCGCAAGTCATGTTGGGCTCATAAATAATGACCTTTGCGCGTTGACGTCCTGTCACATGTCAGAAATATCACGTGTCCGAGGAAAACTTTGCTGCCACGTTCAAATATTGGATTAGACACAGCGCTATCATATTTGCGTTCGGTAGTATATGGCATTTTCTACAATCTACATACATAACGTGGCTTGGTTCTACAAAGATGATCACAAAATGATGGGTGTTGAGACCATATATACTTTGCCATACATTGTGAGCTAAACTAATATTCCAGTGGTAATATCACTCATCTCGTTTGCTCATAGTAAACATTTAACTTTTGAATTATGCATATGGTTATGAGCCTGGTGAGAAGGGTGGACACATCTCGGGTCGTCGTGATTTGCAGAAGCTTCCTTATCATTTTTTTTTGATGTCGCGTCCCGCGTGGTCTCGTATGTTCTCTTGAATTTGATAGAATGGTTCCTACGAGTGGCCACTAACCCACCTCGACATTTCGCTTGACTTTTCCCTGTGAAAAGTGGCGTGTGTGGTATTGTATTCGGCGAATTTCCACGAGCATCTCTCGTCTATACATAAAAGTAATGGTTTGGGCATGAATAATCGAAGGAGTGCAAGGATCTTATACAGCAAAACTCTCATGAGTAGCGGAACATGTTTGGGCATATCGACTTTTGATCAAGCATTTCGTTTCGTTTATACCAAAAGTGGCAGAAATTTTTTTTCCGTAGGAGAGTAGGAGTGCAAATACATTCTAGAGGCAGGCTATGAAATATGATCATGTTATATTCGAATGGAAGGAATTCAAAGGAAAATTGCAAAAGCTCGTTTCATAACCATGATGAAAAGTTTTATATCCGCGTAGTTTCCCTGTGCGAATACATTATGAGACGAATCAAATTGACCTTTTCCGCGAAAAGATTGACTCTTGTTCAGAGTTTGCTGCTGAGAGAGAAATCCAATGTTCACTTCTTTTCGGGACTGGCAAAAAAACAGGGATTATATAAAAAGGAAATGTACGTTTACTAGTATAGAAGCATATCTTTCATGGTAAGTTACAGTAATGACTTCAGAATAAGAGAAGCCATAGTATAAAAAATTTCGCGAAAGCAATCACTCTTTCATTCGCTTTCAGTCAGCATGTGACCTTATTTCAATGAAAAAAGATAAAAAAAAGTAGATGTGAAAAACGATAAGAAGGAGATGATGGTGGTGATCACTTTGGTAATGTTCTCTGTTGTTTGTATATATGCTTCTGTTTTTCTCTCTCTCGCACACAGTTTCACCGAAATGTGTCACTTCCGAGGCAGTACAGGTTCCATTAGCAGTTGGAGAGACGCAGTGGTTGACATGCAACATTTTGGCATGGCCTTCCGATTTGAATTTTTATTGGACTCTTAATCGATCTGACAGTACAAGTAAGGGGGAACTACTAAGGAGCATCAGAAATCTAACTGAACATCGGCTTCCCATCTCCTCTTCCATGGCTCAAGGCGTCAACAACTTGACTACCAACACCACTACCACCACCCCAGCTTTGACTAGCAAAAGTACAAATTCCAATTTCACTTTCACAGTCTCGGAAGGAAAAGCTGGGGAGAAGACGGCGAAGAAGCGGCGACAATCGTACCAAACTCAGAATGGCTACCCTCAGCTGTCATCTGGATCCCCTTCTGAATCTCTTGACTACCCTGAGGATCAGCATATGCCTCGTGTTTCATCCACAAATGCGACGGATGTAAGAAGGAGCACTCGAAAGGAGACAAGATCAACGGGAGAAAATATTTTATTTGAAGGAAACTATCCTGCCAGAGAAAAAGCAATCTCTGGAAATAAGAAAGAAAAATCTATGACCCACTCTTCAGATGTTGTCTTTTCAACATCAACAAGAGATGCTACTTCCCCTGATTTATACGAGAGCAGGAGCAGCACTACCATTTCCAAGCTTACGTCGAGTTCGCCCACTTCTTCTCCTTCTGAATTTATGTCGAGCGAGGAAACTGCTGCTGGTAACGACGACAAGAAGGAGGAGAAGAAGAAGGAGAAGAAAACCAAAAGGCATGTCTACCCTTCGTCAACTCATTTCAGTATGAATGGGAAAAGTCGAGAGTCAGGATTGTCTGGATTCCAAGATAGGATCCGTCACACGTCTCTTATATCATATCAAGTGAGGAGTGACGAAGATTATGGAACTGTGGCTTGTCGGGCAAGCAATTCGTTTGGGAGCCAAGTGTTTCCATGCTTATATCACATCATCAAAAGTGAGTGAGTTCGGCTGCTTTTGCTGGCCTTTCCGCTTCATCATGCAAAAAATATATGTGCTATAAATATATATGTGCTTTTCCATACGCTTTCAAGTGCTTTTTGATTGTTTTTCTCCAGTCGAATTTATTCGGCTCTGTGTGAGTTCCTGCCTAAAATACCACATATATGTTTGTACACTAACATTGCTTTCTATTTTCTATATATCAGGCTTAGAATGACAAAACAAAAGACTCAAATGTGGAAAATTCAAATATGTCCCAAATGAATTGTAACATCACACAGTAATCCCCCATTCACAAGTTACATCATTATCCCATCGTAAACGAAAATCTACTACTGCGTCCGCACTGATAATTTTTTATGGGCATTGGAAGCAAGGATATAGTGATATTTGTAATCCGATCAGAACTGACCACTAAACAGATTACGGATATGTGCCATGAATGAAAATGTCCATAATGCCCCTAATATATTCTATCCTAACAACCCTATCAGTCCTTTAGCTATAAGCTTTGCACAATAGATACATGTTTTCGTGAAGGTATTACAGTGCTGAAATATCTAAAAATATCATTTGAATTGCTTTAATTGTTTGCTTAAATCCGGTCATGCATATTTGAAAACTATTTAGCTACAAGATTTATTTTAATCGGCTAAAATGATTAGTTTGTGTTTGTGGTTTGAATTGCATCTGGACTCAGAGATAACTCAATTTGAGACCTGAAGGCTAAATCAAACGATCATTTTTATACGAAACTTTCTACAGTACCATAACCTCAAGGTCCAAATGGAGTTTTTCATAATTCAAGATTCATGAAGAACGCACATCTAAAATAGATACAATAAAGTAATGCTGTCACATGGTACTGGTAAAATATGGGTACATCTCAGGTCTGATGGTGTGGTTGCAAGAATGGTTAATGTTTGACCTCATCATAGTTAAGCACCACAATACTATTATCACGATAAAAAGAAAGACGGCTACAGTAACCGTTAGGAAATTGTGCCCACGGAGGTAATGCCGAAGTTATTTCTGTTGCTGATGTTCCTCATGGGCATAATTACGACACGCTCTCCAACAATGCGTTTGTGGAGAAGTTTACGCACTTTGCTGCCATTTTCCACCCACAGTTTCTTAATTAATGAAATAAAACGCAACGTTTTTTGCGTCGTTTTATAATAGTGGAGGGAACCCAACCCGCAAATAGAAATTAATTATAAAGGAAGTTCACCAACAAAAATGTCTACTTCTGCGTATCAACGTACTTCCTTGTGAACTATTTAATCATTTCTTAAATTTCTGTAGACTAACTGTGTGCAAAGGTTTGTTATATTTGGGGGAGGTCTACCTTCTGTCAAGATAGTTTCCATTGAAGTATTATTATGAAACTCCTCTGCACTTACACTACGCTGCAGTGTTTTCTTTGCACATTTAAGTTCCATAACATTTTACTTTGAAGAATTACAAAGCAGAGAAGATATATCCCTCCCTCACATGCAGTACCTTGCGGCGATGAGGCCCTGTCTAGAAGATGAATGCATTATGCACTTTTCCTAAGAAAACTGACTAATGAACTAGGATACAACTGGGAGAATTTTCCTTTTCGGTTTCATTTTCAAAACAGCTGGGAGTAAAAAAAACCTTTATAATTTACATAAGGTTGCGTAAGAAAAACTTGGTTCGTTCAGTGACGGCCGCAATGAATCCCTTCATTACCCTGAGGGTTTATGTAACAGAAAAAGAATGAGGTTATGTAATATATAGTCTCTCTCTTTCTCCCTTTCGTTCCACCTCCACCCCTTCTTCAAACGAGATACATTGTTTGTACATTATGCATAAGAGTATAGCTTAAATGTTGAAGGCATGATTGCATGTATGTCTATTTGATCCGCTGTCCATCATTTTAAAAAGGCTGGTTCGGAGGAGTAAAAGTTTTTCCTGCTCTCATTGTTTTGTCTGATTGCAGAGGAGGATACACTTACTGGGAAAGGAAACAAGGCGGACGGGAAGCAGAAGGCTACAACTACAACGAGCACCAAGAATAGCAAAACAAGCGAACACACTCTGCCTGACAACGAGCATGGCGGAGCAACGTCCGGAAATCTGACAGCTTCTTTAAAAACAGAAATCCTTCCTGGACACGGCCCCACTGACAGTGGTATGGACGCTCAACGAGGGTTTTCGAAATTGCACAAGACATTAGGGATTGCCCTGCTGCTTATATTAATATTTATTGCTGGTCTGGCTGGACTCGCATTTTCCATGCTCTTTGTCCTCGCCAAGAGGCGCACAGATATCCGGCGCATTGTAATAGCCCATGGACCTGGTCGACCTCATCGTGCTACTACTACAACATCAACATTCTCCCGGAGAAGATCCTCTAACAACACAAATAAGACTGGTAAAGGTGCAGTAGCCAATAAAAGTGCGGACGGAAGCAGTGGAGAAGTAGTGGAGGATGGATACAAAGGCACAGATATAGTATTAAAGCTTGCATCTTCCCCTTCAACTGGTGATGTTGATGTTACAAGCTCAATGGATCCTTTTCTGGAAATTGCAATGGAAACAAATAAAGGGAAGCCACAACTGTCATACATCTCAACCAGGAGCACAACTTCTCAAGAGACAAACCCACGTTCTGCTAACAAGGATGATACTTTCGCTAATAATATTGGAGGAGAGGAGGAGGAAGACTCTCAGTCTCCTGGAGCATTCATGTACTCGCCATTGCCAACTAGTACAACTATGGACATGTCTCCGCAATTTCAATTTGCAGACGGAGACCGGGAACTTAAGAGAGAAGGATTTAAGGGCATGACTCCAAGAGCTGCTGAACTTTTCGCGAGTAGTGGGTCCATGCCCTGTGCTGATGAGCAATACGGAACGCGACGGGATGGCGACGACCACGATAGTGGCTATGTTGTGGGCAATATTGGTACAACGGGCGAATATCATAGTCATCTCGACAAAGATTGCTTACTTCCTATGAGTGCTACCTCAATGCAACAATAGTATAGGATTGTAGGCTATAGTATACGATGTAAACTGTGAAAATGTTTTATTATAAAAATATTAAAAAATCTTATTACGTGAATATTTACAAGAGCCATTATAAATAATTGGGTGCAGTATGCATATGTATGCAGTTCTGCAATGTTAAATTATCCGCGTCTTATCTTAAGCTAGAAATTTAAATGTAAGTTTTGCATGTTTTCATACACTAGACTAAACTATGACTAGTCTTCTAATAATTAGCGGGACTGGAGGCGGAAATGTAATTTAAATTCCAGAAAATCTTAAGGAATTATGTTTGAGTTAATTCAATTTCGCATGAACTATTTTACTTTCCTTTCAAGTACAAAATGTTAAGATAAGTAAGAATTAATTGTAAAATGAAATGTAAAAATGACATTAGGCTGTAAGCATTAATTATGTATGCATTTTCTTCGACAAATGAGTATTGTGCGTTTTTTGTAAATGTATTATATCGCACCAGAGGAATTGCGCACGTCATAAGTGAAGATTGTTTAAGATAAGGTTATACAGCCGTTGCTGCACAATCAACCTCCAACCTTGATATTCATGTATATAATTGTTCTTCTTCTGAATTTCGTGAAATGTAATCCAGTCAATGTCGAGTCAAAATAAAAATCAATCAAAACTCCCATAGATCTCAAGAATGCTGGCAATTAGACGAACATCTACTTTTATTCGAGTGGGGTAATTCATAAAACAGGAATAGTCGGAAGTCAGAAAAGATTTTCAAATCCATGCATATCCTCCCACAATGCAAGAGGGTCGAGTTCGAGTGTCCATGTCCATCTCAACTTGGTCGGGCATGTTACCGATTTAACAAGTGATCATATATTATGTGCTCTCCAATCATTTCCCTGGCGTTTTTTTCTATTCTGCTCTTGTGCTCCTGAGCATTCTACATGTTATTACAAAACATTCATCCGTATTCATGTACGCGTCCCTCCGGTCCCACTCTTTGTTATTATTTTACGAGTGAGCAGACGAATTTGAAATTGCTATTGTATCAAAAGTCCTTTCCCTGCATTCTTATTGCCTCTTCAAATTGATCTGAAGGATCCTGGATTGCGTGCAATATGAAGTCACAGAACGATAAAAAAAGTTAAACCAGAGAAGCCAGGAGAGAGAATGGGAAACGTACGAACGAAACGAAGCGACTTGACTTTCATACGGGAGCCTTTCTCTCTTTTTTTATTTTCTCCATTTGGATGATGTGATCGGTTCCTAGGTCTCATCGTATATCTTTTGGCATCTCGATCTTCCGTGTTTCTCTCTCTGTTTTCCCTTCATTTTGACTCGCCTTCCTCCGCCTCCCTCTCTGGAAACGTGCAGAGGTTCGTATGTCTACAAGCGTCTCTAATAACAAAAAAGCGCGTTGCCGTGCTTAAAGACGATTTTTAAAGGTTTCTCAATCTTTTACTTTCATAACGATTCAGGATATATATACAGGATATATATGAATGATATTACTACATAACCATCATGATGAAGAAAGCAACATATATATATTTTGCTGGGAGGGAAAGGTTGCGCTTTCTCCTCTCTATCAACTTTCCACTTCACTTCAGCTGGCAATCATATCACTTTAAAACTTTGTAATAACAATATCATTTCCATTTTCCACAGCGGTAATAATGAAAGATGAGAGCGGAGATGAAAACGAGAACCTACTTTCCCACTATAAAAGTGGAACCTGTGCATTGAATAAAATTACACGTCCATATACATATGTACATAAGACATTTCTCAGAATGCTAGCAGCAATAGTAGATACAGATTGGTGTGTGTATTTTGTGTTTTGAAGTACAGGCTACCAACTATTTCCCTAGATTTTCACTGCTCCATTGGCTCCATATTATGGTGCACGGTGTAAGTATTTTAGCTTTACTTATCTAGTCTGACTGAAGTCGGCAGTCGAAGCGCTTCACCTCTACGATTGGGTAAGTTGTTTTACGTGAAAAATTTATAAAGGCTTCTTTAAGAAATACAAATACAATAATAACTACTACAACGAGATCTGATTCTGTAACTGTGAGCGCTACTTCTAGCAAACGCTAACGTAATAAGTATTGTGTTTCTCCTTCGACATAACAATTCTTCCTGCCTGTTTGCTTACTGATAAAAGCTATTTGTCGCCAGTTCAAGAAGTAGCCTGTAGCTTTAATCGCGTGCTCTTACTTGTCAATTCTTATTCCCAAACTACATTAAAATGAGAACGAGCACAATTTTTGCAAAAAGAATTACTTTTACGCATTTTATCATTTTTAAATTTCGCTTCGAGAGTATACGCTGGAATAAAGAAGTTTTTGCGAGCACCACACGAGCCCAAAATTTTCCATAAATTTCCGGCAAGCAATAGCTTCCAACTTAATCATAAATTCCATATGGCCTTTTCGTAATCTAATCTACTGCTCCGATAAATCAATGGTAAAGTGCACGTACACTTTTGTACATGAAACATCGCGACTTTTCCTATATTGCCAATTGAGTTTACGTGATCTACCGCTACGAGAAGCGGGTGTAATGTACACCGAAATCGAATCGAAGTAGTAGTAGTACATGGGCAACCGTGTGGGTTATTTGATCCGGGATACATATAGTTTACTTATTGTAATAAATAGCTCCATCCAAACAGACAATGAAAATTTCTTTGAAGTATACCTAATGTTTCGGAGCTCTGCTCCTGTGATAACGATAACGGCGAAAAAAGGAACATTGAACTGAGATATTCGAAGGCTTAGCACCGCAATAAAAAGCGCATCCCACGACCCACGAGTGTGTATTTCTCCGATCACGGCAATATGATCTCGAACGTGTTGGAGTAGTTTAAACTGTCAAAGAAGAGGCATGACATATGCAATGCATACTTTATGATCATATTCGGCCATTTTCATATTCTGTGAATAAGTGTACCTGCTGCCCTGCACCATAATAATGGATCAAGGAAATTTTGTACGCGTGTCTCGTTCTTGAACTTGCGTCGTCCTCATATCCTCGTAAGGATTTATGTACTTTTTTGTGTGGGCAAACAATGGTGGGCGTATACCTATACTTGTGCACTTTAGAAGTTTCATCAATTCATTTATGTAAATCCAGCTGAAAATTGAGTTTTACACAAGCTTGATTTTTTTACAAAAAAAAGTTTGCTTCTAATGACAGCCACTGTTCCAACAGGGAAGTTTTTTACTCTCCTCCTGTCTATCGTGTTCCATATGCATAAATAAAATCTGTCCTTGGTTTTCAAACGGCTGATCAATAATGTCGGGACGAAGAAATGAAAAAAGGTTGTGCAGGAAGCTGACTGAAAACTACACACACACATAATGATTTGGGAGTTGGGAAGGTGAGGTGCATACACATAAGTAAGCTTGCAATCCCACTTCATTTCATACATTTGTGCTCTCCCACAAAAAGAAAATAACTTCCGTCAGACTACCTGCTGAGTTCAAGTCCCATTAGATGAATGTGCATGCATACCACATATTGAAGAGAGGGAGAGCAGGTAACATATTAGATCACATTGTGAAAGGGAAAGGTTTTTTTTCGAGTAGAGTTTTTTTTTCTTCGTTTTATTCTCCACGAATGAAAGAATTATGTGTGTATTTAGTTCACAGCTTGGTTGCACTAAGCTTGCACACTATTTTTGCTAGAGGCTACTCATTGCGTAATGGGTTTCCTTAAAAAGCCTTGCATGTTCAATAAATTATGGCACTAATAGCTGTTCCTCTCGAAAAAATCATTATTTTAATGGATTTTATGAGGATCTACCAAATCTTCTGACATGTGTAAGGCCTTCCATGAGATTTAAGGCTTTCCCGTTATGGAGAAGCTAAAGCCATTTTTTTGTTTTTCGATAGTATAGAAAGATATAGGAAACGAGTGGAGAGAAGATATAGAAAGTAGAGCTTGGAGAGTTTTCTCTGTCTGAAAATAGAAAGTTTAATGTGAAGCTATCATTTAAAAGCTAATCCAAAATGTGGGCTATATGAGAGAGAGATATGAAGCGAGGTAGTACCGCAACCTTTATACCTTTTCCACTCTCCGATATATTCGCATACGCAATTGAAATACGGGAAATGAATGGGCTCCACACAAATACCTTCCAAGAGGAGGCAATTAGTGGGAATAAAATGTGAATTACACGTGCCTCCACATTCGGACATTATGAATGAAGGTGAAAGTATATTATGAAGAGAGGAAGCCTATACCTCTGACTAAATATCTTTACAAAATCCTTTTTCGAATGAACCTTATTTCCGTTATGTTTGGAATGCTGGAGGGAGTTGAAAAGAAGACAATTTGAAAACGATGGTTCACACGAATACTTGTAATACATGCTGTCTGGTTTTGAGTACTCACTCCAGACTTGTGGTAGATCACTGGGATCACTCACGAAATAAATCATTACTACATTTAATATGCTGTGTGTGAAAACAAGCGTCACAAATTACCTAAATACGCCCACACACATTCTGTATTGGGAAATGAGTTTTGTGGGATGGGATGACAAACACAACTTCCCAAGAAAAATTAATGTTTTTTGCCCTAGTCAAAAAAATTCTTCTATTCAGGCAGGAAGCCTGAATGCCTGAAAAATTGCAAACTTCCAAAGTGTATACATGTTTGACTTTATACAGGCTGAGCTCATTTGTCGAGAGCAACTCACTTGATCATACAACTCTCTTCTCCGACGTTCCTCGCTTCTGGCGACAGTAAGTGACCTCAAGACGTCGGAACCATTTGGAGACATCTGACATGCGATGATATTAACCGCTTTCTGAGAAAAGTGGAGCGGCTGCTGGTTTTGAAGAGCGCTATCGACGACTGTCTTTTCCTCCTCATAACATTTCCCTTCTAACAGCGTAACATGTTCATCTCGACGAATATTAAGTGGTTAACAATTTTTTTACTTGAACTGTCTATACATCACACTTGTTTTATGTATGTATAGAGTATGAAATGAAAGACGGGTGGATGCGAGTGAGAACACAAAACACACACATCTTTATCAGCTCCACATTTTCCCCTATTCTTACTGCTCACCAGAGAATACATCTGTTCTCTTCTCTCACTCTTACAGAGGGGAAAGTTAATAATTGACCAAGTTTCCAAGAAGGGAGAATATAGTGGGAGAAAGCACGAAAAGAGAAAACAAGAAAGAAAATAGCGACACTGAAAACAGAAGCGGCCACATCACACATGGGCGACATAGAGGAGTATTTTGTGTGTTGCTCGTTCGTTTATGTCGACTGCATGTATTACAAACAATGTTTCATCTAAATGCTCCTCCGTGATGTCACACACTTTTTTCTCTAGCAGCATATTGCTCTTCTATTTTGTATTCAGTATTCACTATACTCCCACCAACCATCACGGCCAACTTTCTAGTTTACATATTCATTTCAAACACTTTCTTTCTCTCTCTCTCTCTCACACACACACAAAAACTTGTTCTCTACTGAACTGCTCGCCGTTTTCTCCTTTGTCTCTTCCATTTCTCGTCAGGTTTTCTCTCATTGTGGGAGCGCTATATGCTGCTCGCATCCTCCCCATATTTACTACACACATGCCATTTGATGAATACGAACAACAATAATTTAACGATGTACATTCATCTTTCCCCTTTCTCTTCCAAGACGCTCTCCCTATACACACGAAGAAGAGAAGATGAAATACGGGGAAACGATGGAGGCTTTCCTAAAGCGCTACAAAGCTTCAACTACGTACATTTGTAGCCTTTTTTCACCTAGATATGCTCGTCGTCCTATATTTCCTCAGAGTACACTTGTCGGCTCTCATGCATTACTTAGGACACTATTTACGTTGAGACTCAGAAGATATGAGACCAAAAAGTGGAAGCTGTTCGGACTGGTGTGTGGGCAAAATGGTGAGATCATGTTGTATAAAATATGTAGATATATCTTACGTGTGATGCTGTCGACATCCGTCAGACAACAAAACATAATAATTCCGACCGAGGTTCGCTGAGGGAGAGAGAGAGACAAGAAAACTCTCTTTTGCATCTTTAAGTGCTACGCCGTATGGTTTCCTTACGAACTTACTTCCACTCCACCAAGACCCGTTTCCCTTCAGATTGGGATCTCTCTTTCTCTGTCCCCCTTTCTTCCAGTTTTCCAGGCAAACGTTTTGCAAACACGGACAGAAGTATTACAAATGGAATGTGCATTTATAATTCATCACTCATCATCACAAGACATGACACTCATCATTTAGCTCGTCTCTCCCTTCCCTGCAGAAAAGAGTAATGGACGAGCATAGTGGTAGTTGGAATTTGTGCATTATTATACGTAGTTATTTTATTAGCTTGGATTTTAGTAATCGCTAATTATTCAGGGAGAAATTAGGTCGCCACCATACCATTGCATTTATGATTCAGATTTCCAGATGTCATAACACTTGTTTATGAGCAAAATACATCTCATTTATCATTGATGCAGGAGGAAAAAGGTTCCACTTTTGGGAAATCAGGACCACAGATGGTAAACTACATAAAGCAGCAGTATTGTATAGAAATGCTCTTTGTGCAGCAAAATCTATTCTCTTTGGAAGGAAGAATAAGGTTCAGCATGTTGACAAGGTAGGTATATGTGAGTGGAGCGGAGATCGCCCTCGTATTTATCATCTCTCTACAAGGAAAAATTTGATATCACTTGAGTGGATTTACATCTGAACCCCACTTCATATTTTATTTTACTTGGGCGAGAGTCTACTAAAAACTCAATACCCACACTACATTTCATCATTGTCCTTATCACCCACACGCATACTATGTCAAAAATTTTCCCAATCTCTGCGAGCACGTTGGTACTTCACGAGCAATATTTTGTAGTTTTGCAAGTTATTTTTTTGGGATCTACACAAGTATTATTATCACATCTCGCTCGCGAATGTGTATGAAAACATGTGAAGTGTGTACTCACTTCCCCAGTGGACATGTTGGGGATTTATAGTGGTTTACTAGTTTTGATTTTTTTCTTCTCTCAGAAAACCCACGTCCCACGCATCATAACTTCATTCAGCGAGTGAAAGCTGCTGCTCTGAAATAGGTCAACAAATGCAGGAAAAATTGTTGTAGTAGTATATTCATGCATTCACCGAGAAAAAAACATTCATACTTTTTAGGCAACCTGTGTAGTTCTAATCCACTTGTCTCTTTTCAACTTCGACCATTTTTTGTGGGAATGGATAGAGATGCTTATACTTACATGTTTTTTCTGAAGGAAGGGGTAAAATTAGTTTGTGGCGACGAAAAGTTGTAGTTGAATTGGATGCGGTTATCCGGAACTACTTTTCACCTTCATCCGAGATCACTTCCCCCTTAGCCCTGTACACCTTTGATACGGAAGTAAAAGTAGGTATATGTAACTTGATATCATACTAGTGGAATGGAGTGCATGTAGAGTCCGCTGTGCACTTAACATTTCAAAATAATTATAGATGCTCTTCTCACATATACTTGGCTCAGTCAGTTCGCTGGAGAAAAAAGGTGGTGGAAACAGGGACAAGTGGAGCAGGCATCCTTGTCCTTGTTGGGGAGAGTATCCTCAAGAAATTTCCAGTGCGCGCGGTGACTTGCTTCTTTAGTATTTTGTTAACTTTTAACTGAACCGTGAGTAATTCGATCAAGTCAAGGATCTTGTTGATTTCAAAGGAATTAAATCACAACTTCTTATGTTGCAACATAACATTTTCACAAGATGACAAGGGTCAGCATCAGGATGTAGAGTGTAGAGTAGAGTATAACTAGGTTAAGTATATTTTAAAGGATGTTTCAAGTACGACTTGACAGGTTCACTTCTGGAATGGGGGACAAATGTGATCTTGATCTAAAATGGAGATTTTTGCTTACCTGCAGAAATTTTTGTTGATCGGGGTTGTTTGAAAGAGACGCAGTGACAAAGTCATTTTATGTATCCTTTACGGGAGGTCATGCATTCAACTCCTCAATTAGGTATATTAAATGTAGCTGGTGGTTCGAAGTTTACTACAAGTGCTTTATGATGGTTTCTTGACCAGAATTGATTTTATGCTTGGATAAATGGATGCAGTAAATATGGGAAAATTTTCATGTTTTAGTCTTGGTGTTAGTGGCCATATACCTATGAAACCGTTTGCATAACGTAGTTTAAAAGTTCCTGGTGGATATTTAGAGCCTTTCTTGAAGACAGGATATTATGATAAAAATATGTACGAAAAAACCGTTTTCGCAAGACATTCAAATTTATAGCTCCACTTTCCCCGCGCTCTTGTCCTTTCAAGCTCCAGCTTGTGTGTGCTTGTAACTTTTTCCAAGAACTTTTCAGTTTTAGTTTGCTATGCACTTTGCACCCTAAATCTAGCACATGTCACATTTTAACCCTTTACTCCACTTTTCTTATATCCCTTGTCGGCTAGAAATTGTGAAAAAAAGTTGCAGATTTATTAGATGTCGATGTTCTCCCTTTTCTTCAACTTTCTCTACAATTGTCCCATGGTTCACAAAGAGTAGAAGAAGAAGAAAGTATAAAGACAATGCAAAAAGGAAATACTCCATATCTTCTCACCACTATCGCCTCCACAACCACACGACCACAAATTCACCCAAAAACACATGCCGCTTCGGATCTTCCACAAGAGATCAAATTGGGTGACCTCATTCCTTAATCTGCCTTTTGTACTTGTGAGAAGTTAAGCAAGCTTCGAGCCTCCGCGAGTAATATGCAACGTGTCGTGTCCCACACAAGCTTTACAAAAAAGGATGTAGGAGTTGAGTGATTAAGATAAATTGCTCATGAAATAATCCTTCGAAAAGACATTGGCCTGAAGCTCGTTTTTCCTCTTGTTTATAAAGATGTGGCATTGATGATGGTTTATTCAAAAAACGAAAGAAAAACTATAAAGGGACCGAGAGGTTTCTTCCCTCTTGTATTTACACAAGAAGAGCACAACAGTATACATATACACGTACGTTTACTTACACTTACACTTTTTTTCATATTGTGCACACAATAATAAGGTCGTAATACTTGTTGGTATAATTTTGGTATTACAGAGATAGTAACAATAAAAATTGAAAGAACACATCTCGCGACAACAGCAACATATATAATTACGCCTGTACAGATATAGTATAAGATTAATACATTTTTAGTGTGGTGCTTTCGCGTTCTTCTTGATCCTAATTTTTCACAGATAATTTTTACAAAAACATTTTCCCATATCCTTACGTTATGTACATGGTTGTACATTAGGTACTTTTTTTCCTGCAAAATAAGACTGTGCTGCACGTATAGAAAATAGAACATAATAATCGCTCGTGAAGATATCGTCCATTCTTCCTTTTGTCACTAAAAATTTCCCCCATATATCTTCCATTTTCATCGTCGGTCTCGATCATTAATTTAAGTAATTTTCGTATCCCATATCGCAACATCAAAGAACATAATTAGCAAGCTTTCCTCATCAAGTACATAAAAGTTGATGACGCTTAGTTGGACTCTTACGGCTAGGACACTTTTGATATCATTAACATATTGTTGTACATTTATACTTTATGCCTATTATAGTTCTTACTTGAGTATATCCTTAAACATTTAGTCATTCCAAAGATCTCTAGACTTTATAAGTATATCGATTTGGGTATGTACAAAAAGTTTGCGTGGTCACGTCTCGTCTCGTTTGAAATAGTAAAACTATTTGATTTTTTTTTCACGTCGCATTCTCATGGAAAAAAGCTATTTTAGGCTGTATATCTATACGCATATTATGAACTTGAGGAGAAAAATTCGTCCAGTGGAAAGTTTATTTTTGCAGATTCAAGTTTGAGATTGAGAATTTTTGGTATGAAAGTGGGTATTTATGTACAAATCTACCACAGATTTTAACGACGAGTAGAGGTCAATATGTGCCTTTCACTATGTACCTAAAACATTTAACTTGGGTAGACATGTAGACGACACTGAAAGTAAAAGTATGTTGGAAGGATATAGTTGAAACCCACAATTAAAACGACGTATATAATTGACGGTTTACACATGGAGTAATTGTACATGTTTTCTCTAGTTTCTACTAACGGAAACAGGAAACACATTGGAAATTCTAATGTGAACAACAATCAACTGTTGAGGTAGAGCATGCATTTCCCTAATAAAACCTAATGTCCTAATTTCTTAATTTACTATGTCATAATAACTCGTGTAACAACAGTCATTAGTTTAATTTGAATGAGTATAGCATGGTAAACACGTATATTTATGTACTGTACAGATATATCTTGAATCCTTTTTTTCCTTACCTTCAATAAACAACGCGTTCCGTTTGGACGTTGCATTGTTCCAAAACGTTAAAGCATTGACTGCGCACCTAGAAATTTTCTTTTTTAGCTTAATACTTTGATTCTCAATCCGTAAATAAATAGTTCCTCAATCTTGTTTTTTTCGTTATATTTAAAGCAAAAAGTAGAGATATCCTTATAAATTATCGATCAAAGAGATTCGAATCAATTTTATATTTACAGCGAATATAATATAAATTGTAAACCTTATGCCAACATATTGTTAGCATGTGTGAAGTATACTTTCCCATTATGGTTTTACTAGTTCAGTTACGTTCTCCATAAGTTCAGTACACGACGACAGAAGAAGAGTAGTAGTAGTAGATAGTAGAGTACTTAACAGTTACGGAATAGTAGAAAAATTTCTTTGTTACAAAAGTTAGATTTCTTTGACGTTTCCATACCCGTACGCCATAGTTGTATGAAAAGAGTGTGACTATGCTCAGAAGAGTACATAGATTAAGTGATATGAGTGTGGAATCTATACGTACATTGCTGGATTTAAAGCTGGCGAGATCAGATGCGACTTTCTCTGGCGGCTGAGGACACAACATGGTTCGACGACGTGAGGATTGACGCTCGATGATGATTGTGATTCCTATGAAGCTCTCCGTCCTGGAAAAAACAGTATGAAAACATAATAAAAAAATTGCATTCAATAAAGTTTAATAAAATCCCTGCAATATATTGGCATTGGGAAGGATTGAATAAGTGGAGGCATGTGTTCAGACTTTTTCCATAAACATCCAAATGCTGCCGATGCCGAATGCAGTTTGTATCGACGTGTCGCATCAAACTGCATGAATAAATGGTGTACTCATGGAATAGCAGTGCAACTAGTAAAAATCAAAGGATGCATATTTGTGCTTCAACCAAACTTTATTTAGACGATTGGCATTGAAAGCTATTTACGACTTGTGCATATGAAATTTATGTATGCTCCCTGAATTGGAAGAAAGCACCATCAGCAAACCCCGTCTTCATTTATGAAACAAACGTCAACGTCGCAGAGCGCCCCATTCCAATAAAATTGTGTTTTCACTTGGAATGTAAACATACGTCAGCAGTATCCTTGTAAATATTTGACTTCGTTTCTGGAAGGGCACTGCTCACAGACGCTGACATATTCAATAAAGTGCAGCAGTATATAGTTGTCTATGTGAAAGCAGAGTTGCTACAGACCTAGACAACTGGAAATATTTTACCATGCATTATTGCTGTTATTGAATTTTCAACGTATAGCTTCGAGACTGAGAGAGCCGTCACGCAAACACAAATTACATTGTGCATTTATAGTGGATATAGTGGCTATATATTCCAAAATCCCAAAAGAGACTTACATAACGCAGAAGGCGTTAGTGACGACTTATACATAAGGGTACGTATTTTTAGACATATTGGAACATTGTGAATATAAGTAGCACGAGCACAGATCTTTATTTATTTGTTGACTAAAAAGTCAACTTTTTTCATAAGAGCGTCATCAATAACACAAAAAATTTGAGCAGGCTGGCAAATTTAATTTTGCCCAGGCAAATCAAGAATATATTTCACACCAGCAGAAGTCGCTACTTTCAGTAGTTTTAGTTAAGTACCCTTGAGCCCGTGATAAATATAGTTGCTTTCTAAACGGTACGACTAATCGTAAGTTGCTCAACTTTTAAGATTGACGATAACACGTAAACAAATTTCATATCAAAGTGTGTATGAACCCGAACGAGTATATTTTCAGAAGTTCATTACCACAATTAGTGTCTCTTAAATTTTCATTTGCCCATTATATCAACGGATATGTGTTTCTAATCGTAAGTTATGCCAGCTCAGCTAAATTATCACTGAACCAGCAACCAATTCAGTTTGCATAGTCAACTAGTCTGTAAAATCAGCAAATTGTTGAAAAATTGCATTGTAAGTTGTTGGTGAAAGATTAATTGATCTAATCTAATATTGGCTGGGTAGCAGCCTTCCCATTGATCATCGTGAGTAAGCTTCTATCGCGTCTTTGATATTGAAGAATACTGATACCGATACACCACATACATACATTTACCACAATTTTCTACGTTTCCAAAAGAAGGAATAAATTATCAAGGACAAAAAGGACATATAACAACATGTCATCAGAAGAGTTGAGACTAGACGTTACTCTCTTCGCTGAGTAAAATTCATAGTAAATAATGAATTCTGAGAACACACTCTCAGGACTCGGATTCAGGACATGCTATGGAATCACAACAGACAACATCTCATAAAAACGGTAAAATGTCAATAGAGTATGTACTGACGGAAGAAAACATGAAAGTAAACAGTGAAAACAGCGAGGTTTTCAAATGATGTAAAACTCGTTATACTGGCAAGCCTCATCTATTCGCGTTTGATATGATATCATTAGATATTTCAGAATTTGCCATGGTCTACTACGTTTGCTATTATACTCGACACAGAATTTTGTATACATCGAACACATGCAAGTATAGAGATATCGCTTTTCATCTCTCTCCAACTTCTCTTCTTTTTTCATACAATTGCCCTTGTCGTCCTTATGTTCCGCCTTATTTCCCATTTTATCATTGTTTTCCTCCGAAAATCATCCTATCATTATTGTACACATTAACACAATACACACACACACACACACTTTTCTCTCGACGCGTTCTCTTGTTCCCATGTACTTCACCCAATGTTCTTTCGACCTCGATAAGTAAAATATATTGTGATATGAGAGCACCCCACCCGACCCTAGAGTTTTCCTTTCTTTTTTGTTGTAGTTCAAAAATTTAAGCAGCATCCGGACGGATATTACTCACTCAGTCACTCTCTCTTCGTGCATCAGACAAAAATACAATGCTTCTACACTGCACTTTCTCCTTCTCCCACGATACTAAAATACCCATGCAGCTTTTTTCCTTATATCAAAAATGGTGTTATGGAATGGAGTAAGTTGCAGAGAGACCGTAGTAGAGGAGAGAATAGGGCAACGGAGCGAAAAGTGTGTACGTGTTTATTTCACAAGAGAGAACCTGGTAAATGGAAGAATTTTATTCTCTCTCCAGCCTATATCCTTTTCTCTTTCTCCTGCTTTGTTATATCTCCATACTATATTCTTCTGCTTCCCTAAGCATGTATAGATTCCACTTATCAACTGTGTAATCAAATTTTAATTTTTCATTACTTTCCCCACTTTTCCTTTATCACATCTCTCTCTCTCTCTCACTTTTCTCTTCCAACCAACTAGCTCAAGCTCACACATCCACCCATTCTCTCGTTTCTTCGTCTTTCCTCCCCTATTCAATAATTTCTCAGCTGACGAAGAACGACAATGGAAGAAGGCTGTCTATACACGAGACTCATTCAAACAGGAGACAAGAAGAAACCTTTATACACCTATAGTTGTATATAAGTTTATATCAACATTGTTGAACAGAGTTAGCATTTTTTCGATATAGCAGCCAGCACCAAATTCGGGTATATTCCAAACTATATAGATATACACATTGAGTTTATATTGTGCACATAGTCAACTAGGATGAGAATGAGGAACTGAAGCAATTTATAATTATTGGTGCTTGTTTTTAACCTCTGCTTGAGAAAGAGGAGTATGCTTGAGGGGAAACATGAAGGGGTTGCCTAAGTGGACCTCTGGCAGTTTTCTTCTCTCTCTCTCTCCCTCTCTCTTCATGAATCAACGCGTCGAAATTCTGGCTGCTTTGTGTAGCAATGAGCTAAGTTCTCTCTGTCTTCTCGGTACCCTGCACATGTTACACTTTACGAATTCAAAAGTAGAGACGCACTACCAGAAGCGATACATTTGAAAATGTTCCTATGTGAAGGTGGTGTACATACCTACCTTTGGAAAATTCTTTTCAGACTTCTCATTGTCTTTTTTAACCGCATAACGGTACGACCAGCGAAACGATGAACTACGAATTTTTTATTTGTAATGGGACCCTGGGATGCCTACAGGGACTTGGCGGTGTATAAATAGAGTAGGAGGGAGAAGTAGTGTTTTTCAAAATTCATTAAACCACATTTTCAATTTCATACCGGCTTCTTTTACGGAAAAAACGAGAAGATAATGCATGATGCATGCAATAGTATTCTGTAGGGTTTTTTGTTGCTTTTGATGAGAGAAAAAAGTAAGTGCTTTTGTCTTACGAGAAAAGAAAAGGTGCGGTGCAGGATAGTTGGTTGTGTGTGATATCCTTGTTTTTGCGTTGCAAAACATATCTCGCCATGCTTTATACATGTTATATAGTATAACGGAATTTTAAAGTTGAAAGAAAATGAGTTTCATCCATACTACTTTCGACACTTGTGAAACAATATGAAAAAAATTGAGAATAACATGTACCTACAACCTACAAAAAACCTTCACTTTCTACGGTTTCCTCTGTAGAATTTTTTAATGTAATATTGTTAATATTAAAAATGTTGGCGGCTATTTTTTGTTCCAGGAAACCGGTAATTGCATAGAATTTTTCATTATATGAGCTTAGAGTGGTAGAATGTAGATACCCAGGAAAGTTTAAGTAATTAGTAATTAGTACACTTTTGGGGATAACGCCAGGAACCGTTCTTCCGTGAAGACTACTTTTTGAAGGTGAATATATTCTTCAACTCGTCTATATAACTGAAGGCTGTTTCCTGCTTTTCGGAATATTTTGAAAACGAGTACACCTACCTACCTGAGTGTATGCATGTACGGAACATAACTTGAGAAACTGGCGGGGTGAACTAATCAACGAATTCGTTAATTTAGATAATTTTACTTTCTTCCACATAAGCCTACTGAACTTAACATACATGTGCCGCCTCACTCCGACAACCCGATTATCGTCACTAAACACTGCTTCCTAAACTTGTAATTCACAATTAAGGGGTACACGTCATTAGGCTGAGCGCTCGACACCCTCTGTGCGATCTTTGTTACTATCCGGGTAGGGATACGTGTGCACCTGTACTGAAACAACACAACCCTTTCCATAAATTGATTTAGCCTTTGGCTATGGGTGGTGGAAAGGGCGTTATATTTTTAATCAGACACCAGGGATGCTGACGTAATTTACACAAATAGGAAGTTCAATGACAGAACTTGATTCTCTTAGTTGTCGATAGACATCATTCGTTAATGATAATGAGGATAAACTTCGTGGTAATGAAATATTGCCGAGCGCACATAGCTCAAGTTTCCTTTGTGAACCGTGACATTTACGACTTCTAATTTTAGTATCGTGCTCTAATATTCATACATAGGTTAGCAGTATTCAGTTTCCTACTGATAATAATAATTCAACATTCAGACATTCGAATCCCAATGCAAATGAAATTGAGATTGTTGTTTATACACGTGCTTGTATGTTTTGTTATTTAAGCATATATATATTCAGAAACAGAAATATAATATATTTCTTCGACTGAACCACGTGACTAACAAAATATAAAGCCTTACAGTCACAGTATTTTGATAATTGTAAGTGCGTTTAGTGAGTGACTTCGCTGCAATACAAACGAAAATTCACACGAGGGTGAACGCGCGGAGCTGGCCAATGTGCCGCCTGAAATAAAACCACCAGACAGACAAATGGTTGTCTTGAAGTAATTATGAACCCATGCGCTATAGCTCGTGGTGATGCTTGATTGATGTACACGTATGTTACAGCGGTGGAAGGTGAAAGGTGCCTGCTCTACACATGAGGGGTGCTACACAACCACAAGATGCCGAAATAGGGTAACGATTGACTTTCAGAGTGGAAAGAAGTGAAGAGAAGACAATAAGTAATTACCGGTGTTTCAGCCAGAGTTAGGGCAACCGTCTCCCCATTGTTTTTCACCTCTAGGTCCTTTTTTCTTCTCCTCGCCGGTGGAGTCTTGTGAATCCTAATGAATCCTCGGATCCCACCAGATCGATCTGTAATGCAAAAGAAGTCCAAGCATGTATGTCAGTAAGCGGTGAATATATGACAATGAGAAATTAGAACAGTTTTTGACGTGGCGGCGGTTCTGATAAGAAAAGGTGATTCACATGCTTTGTTGAGATCCAGAAAACCACTGGTTTTAGTCTACTGCGTGGCGGTGGGAAAATAGAGAGTAATTTGATTAAGAAGTTTCCCTGCGAAAGTTATCACGGCAAAAAGTTTACAGAACGTCCTAATTACTAATTACACATACAAACTTCTATTAAATTAGGAAAAGCTCTCGGTTTCTTGAAAAATTACTGTTTGAGATGTGGGTTTTCTTTCTAGAAAAAGGGTGTTGATACGAGAGTTATTCAATCTTGATAACATTTTGCGAACACACATGCATAAAGCATTCTGGGGTTTGAAGCAATGTAATTTTTTCTCATACGAACAAAGGTGCAGCAAAATTGCACACATAATATATTACGTACCTGATTTATTCGGGACAACGTCAGGATTCCCGATGTCCTCTACACTATTATTCTGGTCTATTTTTGTAAGGGCGGCGTCCCCAGTCTGGAAATTATTCGAGTTTTCACTATCCCGTTTGTGTGCCTTCGCAACCGGAGGTTTTCTCCGCCTTGACCTCTTCCACACGGCGATTATGGCGACAATTAAGAAGACAATGAGCACAACAAAACAACCCACTATTACGGCATACAAAGGATTCAGTTCCATCTCTCCTTCACTTGTTTGACCTGTGGAAAGAGAAAGGGATTATGCATGAGACGTGCGTACTCTCAAATATTCGGAAGTATTTCATCAACAAAAAATTACAACAACGAGGACGAGCTAGACAAAGATGCAACTCAATTACGCTGAGCGATGACAAATTTATTTTGCCGAGGAGAGCGTAGTCGGAACAATAAAAACTTGAGTGAACTCAGACACAAAACCGGATGACAAAAATATTCTACTCTCTTCTCCATTCCTTCAAACAGTTTTGCTTAGAGAAAGCATTCGCATAGTCAACTTTGCATTTAGACGAAAACAGGAAAAGTGTAGAAGCTTTTCTCATTCGAACACAAAGGAAGATGTGTCTGGTCCTGTCTGGTGTTGTGATGTTGATTAAAAGCATAGGTACCGAAAATGTAGGTATAGCACATTTCGTAAACAGTGTAAAAACCTGTGTATAATAATGCTCAACAAAACAACGCTCACCTGTCAGTTTGGCAACTCCTCGGAAAGTAATTCCATCAAGAATAAAGGGCTCAGAGCGACCTTTGGCGTTGACAGCGTACACAATGAACCTAAACACGACACCAGGTTCCATTCCCTCCACGGAAAATGAGGGCATCTAAAACAAAAGAGAGAGAAAGAAAATTTTCTCATTGCGCTAAAAGCATGTATACCACACATACACGAGAAACAATTGTGTTTTTTTTTGTTTAAACAGGAAACGGGGAGAAAATGGCGTACACACACTTTGCAATACTAATAATGCATGTAGTACAGTGTGTGTGTGATGATGTTATGTGGTGAAAAGGGAAATGAGTGGAATTGTCATGTACTTTTGTATATATCCATTCCATGTGCCTATATATGTTTTTGCAAGGTGGAGTAGCAAAGTGTAAAGCATATGAAGAAAATTTCTTTGGCTCATTGAGTTTTATGAAAGTAGAGCACTTCATCTCAAGTGGCCGAAACTGCGAAATGGAAAGTAAAAGTTGTGTGGGGAAAGAGGAAAATAAGAGAGTGAAAGAAGAATGTGCGAAGGAAGCAAGGGAACATATTTTTCTCAAGTACGCGTTGATGGTGGTCCCGCCTGTTTCCTTCATTACATCGACCTCAACAAAAAATACACATTCTCCCAGTCGACAACATGTACACAACTTTAACCTGCTCCCTTGCAAATAACGTTTTCCTTATTGTCTCGCGTTACTACAAACAAGAAAGAGGAATGTCGGTACAATTCAAAAATGGCATGAGCCTTGCTAGCAAAATAAGTTGTATGTTGTTGAAAATGACTGGCTTGGTATTTTTGGTATCACTTTCTTTCATTGCTGAGAGCTAGTACATTTCAATGCTGTTACCAGTTACTTCTTCCTGAAGTATGAGTTGATCTAAAGAAATGTGAAGATGTAGAATCAGCAATCTCATTCGAGCCAAAAGATGCAAGAATGGTGGATGTAAATAAATGTGTGTATCGCGTGAGTTTTCAGGATGTGCACAAGTGTTTCTTGGTTAAATGTTCAATTGCAAGTATTGCACTTGTGTTACACAATTCACACTTACCTTGGAAGAAGCATTAAGTTTAATTTTCTTTGCGGTGAAGTCAACCACCTCGAGGACAAAATGCTGGGGAAGGCCACCATCGAAGCCTTCCACACAAGCGATATTCAACGAGTCTTCGGTATGATTAAAAATGGTACAATTCCTTGGAGGGAAAGGCCGTCCTGCGGACACAATCTGGAAGACACAAGGTCCTTCCATTCCTCTGCCGACTGCGTTCGTGCCCCAGCACGCCAACGTCCCATAGTCCATTTCGTTAATTGGTGTGTAATTGAGCACACTTTGGGTCCCTTTGTAGGTAAAGCGGGAGCGGGGAACGTGGATCACCTCCACCCCAGAATTGTTGAACGTCCAGTAGAACTCGACTTTTGGTGGGTCGGCAGCCATCTCGCAGATCACTTGCACTGTCTCCTTCTTCATTGCACCAATTAGTCCCTCTGTGTTCGATTTGCATGTTGGCACATCTGCAAAAGAGATATACAAATTCAAATTATGTAAACTCAATTGAGAGAGAGGAGCATACAATCAGATGTCACATTCTTAAAAACAACGATCGCATATAAAATAAAAAAAGGAAAACATACTACGTCAGTCAGAGTTCATTCGTATGTAGGTATACATATATACATATATACAACACATAGTCATTATTTTTTCTCATTTCAAGCAATTGCTCCATAAATTACAAGAAATCTGAGAGAATCCTAGAAAATTGGGGAGAAAGCAGGTCACATCAAACAAGAAATGCAACATTTGAAACTACCAAGTTGTTACAAATTGATGTGAACCGTTAGGGTTTGTGTTTGCATACTACAAACTTCCAGTCTAAGGACCATCGTCTTATGTCTGACTGACACAAAACCATTGTCCCGTAACGTGAGCCCAAGAAAATTGCGTGTATTTATTATCATGACGGTGTAGAATATATTATAAGGAAGGTGGGATATAAGAAGGTCGCTTTGGTTTTAGATCAGCCATTTCCCACTTTAACAACCCACAATGGTTCTGACCCTATCAGGTAATACCATCGAATTTCTAGTCCCATATATATCCTATGCTCTCACTGCACATCTTCTTTCCTCCCTAACTCAATCCGTTCTATCATGGTTTGATGGCTTTGCTGGGTTTCGCATTTTAGAAAACGCCTGTAGAGCTTTGATCACAAGAAATTTCGTCTCAGCCCAGAGAAGAAGAAATCCCTGATCTTGTGTTCAATAAAACATTCATTTCCATGCTCCCGATCGTTTAAGTTGTCGCAAATTCGGGGAAAAGGAATCGCTATCGGATATTAAGCTTTTACTTCTGACAATTTATCTTTTTGAAGGTGGAAAATCAGCTTTACATGGATCTCAATCTCAAGTAACCAACAAATTCACACGGTTTTCCCTACACAACCAAAAGGCTTACACATGGCATTCGAACATCGAACCAAACCCACACTTTCTTTAGCTTGCATAGCTTCTTCACGGTGTACTTGACATGTTCATGCCTTACGGCACATTTTTGATCGATTACCACTGTACCGAACTCTGCGAGAGAAAATGGTCTGCTAATGGTTTTTGGTACATAAACGCCTCCGCATAGAACGCTGGCCACTGAGAATGAGAACGGATCTTAATGATTCCCTCACATTTTGCTGCAGACGTGTGCAACAAAAACTCATGTGCACTTGTGCAATGTGCGCTTCCATCCTGTGAGTGCAAGTTCCTGTCCCAATTTTCGCAACTGCAACTAACTTTTTTGCTAATTCAACTTCAAAAGATACTTTTCTTTGTTTTCTATTCGTCTTTTCCTTTTAACAGGATGTTTGTATAGACAAAAGTCTCCGTACCTATATTCCACAGGGAAAAGACGTACTCAGAAGAAGGAAGGCAAGGCACGGAATATTTTTCTTCCTTCCGTCAAAGAACGTTGCAGAAATGCGGCAGAGTGCATTACATCAAATAAAAAATGTTAGCATAAAAAAGTGAAAGTTGTGAAACATGTTTCAGCATGTCTGCCTGTCTCAAGGATACAGATAAGCCAGTGTGATGAACAGTCGCAGATGGGATACGCAACACCAGAAGACGACAAGATACGCGCTCACTTTCCCTTAAAAAATCTTAAGAGTATCAAGTTACACAGTGGATGCACCAAGAGAAACCTTTTTTATCGTAATTTCTGCCATGCCAAATACCTTTTTTCCATAATGCACCAAAAAAAGAGTTTTAGTCTGGTGGTGCGGTATATCACCAGAAGGTATTTTATGATTCTTGTAATAAAACAAGACTTTACTTTACGATAGGTACCAAGAGCAATAACATACATAAAGGAATAGTGAAGCTAATGATGCGAAGGAGGATTTTCTTTTGAGTACAAAAAGTTTGGGATCTTCTGGCCTTGGCTACTGGTTTCCATTATAATGCCATATATTCTTACTTTTCCATCCACCCACATTCCACATGTACCCTTCCATATTTACCAGCAAAAAAGGCTTCGTATTTAGGGTCTTCCACCTCAACTAGACGAACACAGGGAAAGTTTTCGGAACACAGCCAAGTGAAAGTATGGAGGATTTCAACATTGAATTCCAGACGTTCGATTGCATAAAGGTATTCTTCCTTGTTAGGTGCACCCTTGTACCAACCTGCCTGAAATGTCTTCTTTATTGTTTGGCTTCAGGATTTTGCTTGAGAACAAGTATCTCTCAGCATGTGACTTACTGCGGTTCTGATCGATTCCTTTCTCGAAACCTATATTTTTTTATAGAATAAAAGTAGAATAATGTATGCGCGTTGATTTAACATTTGCCCATCCTATCACAAACCATACATGTTCCCATTTTCCACTCAAAAAATTTATCGATGTTTTCTTATGCATGGTTCACATCTCTCTTACAGAAACTGTCTGTTTTCGTCTGCAGAAAAGTGATTCCCTCACCTTGAGATAGGTGAACGTGTTTTGGTTGTTGCTTTTAGAGAGAGAGAGAAAGAGAAAGCGTCGCAGGCATAACACCTCTGATAAAAAAATTGGATCATGACGGATACCTATGGGGTTTTTGCACATATAAAGATTATAGAAGATTTTATTCACTACGTTTCAGCTTTTATTCCACATTTTCCCCATTCTCTTCACTAGAATGATAGTCGACAGTAATAGTAATACTTTGCACACATATAATGTGTGCTAGGTACACGGCTACATTTCTCAAGAGAAAGGATGTAATACATTAGGCACTGTGTGCGATACAGACACAAGAGCGAAAGAGAGAGAAAAAGGTGACAAGGAAGATGAAAATTTTTGACGTGAGATAAGACGTGAGCTATGTTACAGCATTTACTGAATCCCTTCTCACCCATTTCCCCAGCACTTTGCACAGTCATGTCTTGTAAAATGTATGTAGTAGAAAGAGAGGTGAAATAGAGAATGTGATAGCCACCAGCGTTCAGCCTGTACCACTATACAACACGACCATTCTGAATTTCACTCTTCCCTTTTTCTTCTTGTCTTTTTTCTCTTTCTATTTTTTGGTTCTTTTCAATGTGTCCGTAGTCCGTGGGCTCGCGCGTATATGATTTCCAACAAAGGAAACAACAGTTAGGGAGTAATGTGGTGTGCGTGTATGAATGAGATTATCCTGTTTCTGCTTGCGTGCTTCCTCCCCCTTATCTTTATTCCTTCCATTGAGTTTCCCAAGGAGGAGCATTTTTTTAATAATTAAAACTTTAATCCTTGCTCTTTAATTTTTATTACGAGACAATGAATAATGCCCGCTAATGTGCACTCCTATACTCCTACAGAAAAAATAATGCTTTCTCTCTGTACACTACTACCGATGTCGTGTGATATGGGATTCTCGTCCGACTAGTGAAAACGTAGTAAAGCTATAAATGTTGGCACATTTTTCAACCGAGAGTAAGAAAAAGTGGAAAGGGGAGAAACTGTGAGCCAATTCTCATTAAAACTGCACGGAAGTGTAGGTTCGTAGTATGCCTTGAGGTGGAATAAGTATACATATATGGCATGGTGGGGCGGTGCGGTGTGTTTTCTACGATACTTTCACCAGTACTTTTGGGTGTGTTTGAAAGAGTACTGAAAAATATCTACAATTGCTACGGTGGATCTCTACGCACGCACTATAAACAATCATACGTTGTAGTAGTAGTAGTTCCGTACTTGTGCATATTTCGTGGATGGATTAGCGTTTCTAGATGACACTTATGGTGTTTTGCAAGTACCGTTTTTACCTGTTTTTCTAACGTTCTATAAAAATATAAATATATAAACTTTGTGAGCCAATTGTGCTCCTGTTTAATACACCAGTACATATACTGCTGCATAAACAAAAACATTCCAAAACCAGTGCGGCACAGTCGAATGTTTGTGCCTGAATAGACTGCGGAGGAGTGGAAATGGGCTGCAAGGTTTCATATATACAGGTTGTGTGAGTACGCAATTTCAGTTACGGAAATTACCCCGGAAGGAACCCAGATAAGGTTATTGTGACAATTTAATTTGCACATCGCCAACCAACGCAAGCAAAAAAGAAGGTAAAACCTAACCAACAGGAAAACCAACATAACACAGGAGAAAGCACATTCGGAGAAAAAAAGAAGAAGCTGAGAGTGTCGTATCTATAATAGCGGAGAAAGAAGTGCAATATTTTTATACTAGAGTTGTTACTTCAGCTTCAAAGCTAAATGATACATATTTATTTTATTACCTCTATTCTTCTGAAAAATGCTATACTCAGTCAGTTTGTGACTGTGTGTGTGTGCTAACACAATAACACAAACATAATATTAGAAGCACGAAGCAATGTTTCTTAATAGAGCTACGTAAAAATAGACATGATATGTTGGAAGAATTGTTACAACGCAAGAAGGAGGAGAAATTCTTTTTCCAAGTCTCCTGTGCTTTTGTGCCTTTTGCTTGTGTGAGTTTGTGAAACAAGGTAACCTATCCGTGGACGGAACACTACTTGCATAATATTTCACATGAGAGACAAGGTAGAAGAAACAGTTTCCAACAACTAGTCAATTGACTCTTCTGCAACACGTAACACGCTCACACACTAACTATGTGTATGCTTTGTGTCTTGGCACTTAAGCCAGTTTAAGCGTCTCTCCATAACGCTTGGATGGAGTTCTCCATAAATGTTTGCATAAACCACATTGTACACAGAGGAAGAGGGTACACAGGAACACCGTTGTGGCATTGTATGAGTAATAGGATATTATGTCGGAGTAATAGATACAAAACGACATTGTACTCTATTTGAGGACGAGGACGATGAGCATACATATTTTGAGTTTGCACAGCCATTATTATCTAACAAAGCAAATACGATGTTGGACTGGAGAAGAAAACCGTATGTGCTAACGGCATCATCATCAGAGAAGCTGTACCTTCGCAGATGGGGATAAAATCTAACTTTTGGTGATATATCAGGTAAAAATATGTTCGCGTATGAAGGAAAGCAGGTAAAAATATATATGACGTTTTTGTGAAGCTGGAGAATACACACAGGTGATATTTTCATGTGAGTTACATTACATCGTCGTGTTCTATGTAGTATTACGAGAGAGTGTTTTCATTTCACACAAAAAAACGAAGAAGAAGAAGAACAAATGGAAGCCGCACATCTGAGCGCACACGTTTTATATGCTTTAGTGAATATTTGTTCTGTGGATTAGTTGAAATCCTTTTTGTCATCGCGTTACATATATCTACATGGGACAGAAAAAAATTCACTATTCTTCCTTGGAAAAAGGAATAAAGTTCTCTTGTTACTTCATAATCGTAACATTGTTGAGAACTGGGAGGCTGACGAGGTGGAACTTATTTTTTTATTCTCTCACAGGTTTTCTCCTCAGAGAGATGTGTACATACTTTCCAGTTCCTGAGTCAGTTTCATGAAGCAAAATATCCGGCACGTTTTTACCTACGAGAGATGATATTTTCTCGTTTTTGTATACCTTTGTGGTTTCTCTATATAAAGGATAAAAATTTGCCAGTGATAATGTTTGGCAAAGAGTAAACGGTTGGATCTCTTGGGTATGGCTTTATTGCAGGGGTTTGTCTCACAATGTCAGCTTATGCATTTGCTTATTCCAAAACAAATTTCGGGGAAAATGAGACGTTGTTGTACAAAGGAATTATATTTTTTTTGACATTGGGAACGTTCTTTGTAGCTTTGTAGGAAATGTTAATGTTTTGTCCAGTATTTTAGTCCAATTAGGAAAATATTATTAAAAAAGTCAGCGATATTACAATCAAAGCGGGAGATATACAAAAAAGAAGTTTCATTGAGGTACTTACATTTGACCCGAAGGGACAGCACATTGCTTTGGGAGGAGCCTTGTGAATTCGTTGCGGAACAGGTGTAGTTGCCAGCTGTATGCCGAGAAACTTGCTGGAGAACCAGACGGTTGTTGCTGATTATCACTTTTTGGGTAAGATTGTGTCGAACTTCACGGCCCTGCAAAATTAAAATAAAACAGGATTTATTTAATAAATTCATTAGATGAGCAGTTTACGCGGTGCAAATTAATTGGCGTAAATCGATGGAGAAAGATGCAGACGGAAATAATAATTAAGTTAAGCAAAAAATCAACGCATGTTATCGGTCATCGTAAATATACATATTATTTCAGTTACTTTCGCAGGAATATTTACATCCCTCATTTCAGTGAAGATCTCACGTTTCATATGATTCAACCAAAAGTACAAACGCACAGCAGCCACGCTTTAACAAAAGTATCCCTTTCGTGTGAAGGTGTGTAAGTTCATGTGGAAGTCAAGAAAAGTCACATTTTCACAACATGCCTTTTGGCCTTCTTTTTATCACAACGTTTACCTCTATTACTATATGGCGTGAAAGGGAAAAGTTATGCCTTTGCTATATTTACGACACCTTTTTACAGCTTTTGGAACATACCCGCATTTTACTCTATATTTCCTACACCACCGCTGCCACCGCGTATCAGTAATGGGCCGATGTAAAACTTGTTACAAGTTTTTCCTTTCTACTTTGCAGCTTTCACACAACAAACATCCGTCAGTCCATTCATTCAAGAGCCCGAAGGCTTCTTGAGCGATGCGAGGGAGTGAGATCACGGAGCAGAAACGAAGGAAAAAAAGAAAGCACAAGCGAGCTTTTTTTGAGGCATTTCATTTATGTAAGAGGAGAAAAAATATCGCTTCGAGTGTAGTAACACTTATATTTTTTTTGCTCCGGTGCAAGCTTTTTTCCACGGGTATACTCTTACTTTTTTGCCTACGCCAGGAAACGAGAGAAAAAACTTGCGAGATATCCATTTTCACAAAGCTTGTGTGGAACACAAAGCACATCAAACTGTATAGCTATCGCCGAACGACCACCACTTCACTGTTCCCTACCACATAAACCATTTATACTTTTTTTCAGAAGAAAACTGAAACAGAGGAGCAGAAAGTAACAAAAAAAGTTGGAGTGGAGTATATATGCCGTCCTGACTCGTATATAACTTATGACTCTCGTTTGTTTTTTTCTAGGTATAGGACACAGAGAGGGTTTGCGTGTCTTAATAAAATTACACTCAGATGGTATCCATTTTCTCTCAGGTATCAGAGGAATTAAAAGGAGTTAATGCAATTCGTCTATTAACGCAGACGATACCTTGTCAAGATTATAATGGCTAGATTTTTGAAGCGAGAGCAAGAACGGTAAAAAATATCACAAAATTTTTGTTTTTCCTTTCTTGAGGTTTTGGTTGATTGCATTATGCATTGCATAATATCTTTGTTGAACCTTATCATTCCTAATGTACTCGTACTCTAGAAGAAGGTGAGTATTTGTGCCGGAGTCTCGGAATAGAAAACTTATCGGAAAGTTTTGCCCAAGTTTACGACTTGTAATCTTGATGTTTACAAAAAGGCGATAATATTCTTTGCAACTGACGTAATCTACTTTACGTATTTAACATCTGTCTAAAACCTTGCCCATTTTCTTGTGTGGTCGAATTGGTTGTATTGCAAGGTGTTTTCCTTAATCTTCCAAATTCATCGTCATCGTATGACCTTTCGCCTTCGGATTTAACTCGCTAAAATAGGCAAGTTTCCCTAATGCAAAAAAAATTCTGTTATGTATCGTTTGATTTGCGTGACCTATTACAGTAGTATATATAATGTATACGTAATTGAGTACATCGAGACAAAACATGTGTGCAGTCATGCTGCACCAAAGCCTACATCTGACGTGACAACTTTCTCAGTTTGCGACATGCATTACATGAGCTGCACTGTTTGACTTTTCCTCTATATACCTAATGATAACAAACATTTGTCGCACGTTTCCTGCTCGAAGCATCCGGCTAAAAATGCTTCGTAAAACACGTATCTACACACACTACACCTATGCCGTAAATCCATTACTCCATCCATTCGCCATAAAAAAAATTTGGGAAAGGGAAGCTGGAAATATAAGCGTTAACATATTGCTGCAGTTTGTTTGATGATGCGGTCTACTCCTTTGATGGTGCTACGCTGCACTAATAGTGTGTGCACACGTTTGGATTTTTTTGCCAAAGAAAGAAAGAAGGGAAGCGAGAAGTATTACAGACGAGTAGGAGTAGAGAGAGAGAGAGGAGAAACCATTTGCGTAATGAGGCTCAACCACAAACTTTCGCAATTTGTGCATTCATTCCTTTCTCGTTCTGCAGGGAGGAAGAAAAACTCGGCATTCAACCATGTACAACTGTGACTCTGTATTTGTTCTTCCCATTTCACTTTTAGGTTTTTTCTTATCTCGAAAACACTAAAGTCGAGAGAGAGAGAGTGGAAAGTGGGAGAGAGAAAGTTGAAGGCGCAAAACTGCAAAGGGAAAAGAAGGGACACTAACAAGTAGCATTAATAACTGGTTGTATATATACAAAAACGGGTAATTCGCGTTCCATACATGCACTACCGTCACACTTTTACTATCATCTTCCTCCTTTCCGTAAAAGCCTTGTTCTTTGATTTTCTTTCTCTCGAGCTCCGCTTTCCTTCCATGTGGTTGCGCTTACATTGGTAAAAAGGAGAGTATTTCATGGAGAAACGGTAAATTTTCGGAGAGTTTTTTGAATAGCTGTCTAGTGGCACTATACATTTCACTTTGTATATCTTGATTTTTTTACCACCCTCTCCTGAATTAGCTGTATAACAAGTTGATAGTTAAAATGCTTAGTGCACTGTTGTGTAAACATTCTCTATAAATAAACGCATTTATTTCTACACATTTGTATAGTATGTGTGTGTGTGTGTGGGCGAAGTGTAAAATGTAGCAGGAATGAGGTAGTTTGCCAACCAAGGGAAAAATTTTCATTCAGCTTTGGAGAGGATGTATAAGCATTTTGAGCTCTGCCTTCGAGCTCTTTTTATTCTCCCTCGCTTCTTCCTTAACAAGCCTCGTTTCAACACAGAGGAGCAATGAAATGCAGCAATAATAGTCAAGAATGTCGTCGTAAGTAAGGAAAGAGGTTAAGGGAAAATTTTCTGAGAGAATGAGTGGAATCAAGTGAGAGAAAACGGGTTTTCTCCCATTTGCATACTGTAAATGGCCCATGGACCAGATCTTTAATAAGGTGGAACATAGATTCTCTTGTGGTAAATGCAAGACTTGTTTTTTCTTCTTCTTTTCGAGAAGTGCAAGTTGTAGAGTTCTGGTAATTCCAGATAGCTGCTTGCTGACTGAGTAAGTGTTTTTTCGTATGAGGATAAGTGAAAATCCTTGAAAGTTCCGAGTCACACAAAATGTGCTATTTTCACTATTTCAAAAATGTTCTCTGCAATAAACGTATGTAAAGGGGAGGGAGCAGCAGTGGAAAATGTTTAGCGAAAACAGTAACACACACAACTATTACGAAATAACAACAATAACAACTGGTGATATTATATTATACAGCTCATTGCAGTAAATATCCTGAGAAAAGGCTCTAAAGAGGCTTTTTAAATAGGACAATAACGGAGAAAATACATTTTACGCAAGTTTACACTCTTTCATGGAGTGCCAATAAAATACGGAGCGAAACCAAAAGAGAGCTTATATAAGCTTGCATAGCAAAAAAAACAGCATTTAGTTTAGAATGAAAGAAACAACAACACTAGTTTTTGAGAAACTGGATCCCTCGCTCTATAACTAGCATTTCATTTAGGCCAATAAGATGCATAATATTATCATCTTCAGCTTCATACACCTATTTTAAGCACGTACGTTGAACTGTGTACAGCGAATAGGCGAAAATTGGAGTTGAATTATCATCATTTCAGATATCAGGTAAAAACAAGGTTAGGGTTTTGGAAAGTATGGATTGGAAATAAAATTAAAATTTCAATTATTGTGGTTTGCAATGCAAACTTTTCATGGGTTCTAATCACTTTACGTTTCACTAATTTTGGCTGAAAATGAAATCAGTCAAAACCGATCCGAAATCAGCATTTGAATTTCTCGCGTTTGCCAAGGCTTTTGTGAATTTTTTTGCGGTTAAAAATCTCTTTGTTCTGTTCCCGTTCCCTGTCCATGTAACTAACAAATTGGAGTTGTCTGCACATTGTTGTGTTTTGTGTTTGATGTTGTTCTTGTTCAGGGATTGAACGAAAAAGTTAAAAGTACTCTTTTCCAGTGATAGTTGATAGTACGTACAAGCGCTGTACCTCATATGTCATACCAAAAGGTTTGTGTAGTTTCGGGGAAAGTACAAGTGGAGACAGGGAAATCAAGATGTGCAAAATAAACGGAAAGTTTAAGTGGGGTAGCCAGTCGCGCACAACTATACAAGTATTTCAGTAAGTCAATGTGTGATGTTGTAGGCGAGATCGAGCGAGTAAACGAATACATTTCACTTTTACGTTACAATCACAGCAGCCCAACCAAAGTCGTATTAAAAAGGGGCGAGAGAGAAACGAGTAATTTAGGCACGTCAACGGAATTCCCATACATTTCACCCAAAATACATAGTTACCCAAACTAATCTGACATTCCGTATGCAAATTTTCTACTAGCCTACTTCCTTCTCAGCCATTACTTTTGTGTGGAGAACAGTGGCATTCTCTCTTTTTTGGTGGCGTTGTTGTACAAGCTTCAGCGAATAGGAATAACTGTGCCTACTTCAGCTTTCTCTCTCTCTCTCCTCTGCTTTGTTCCTTTTTCGTAGTGGTAGTAATAAGTCCCCAACGTCAGAAAGTAAAAGGGGAGACATGTGTTTTACGAACATGTGCATGTTCACCACAGATTCCTGGTGTAAATTGTTTAGTCATGCATAAATATTCATACAAAATTGGTATGCTACCACTAGCACCACAACTCCTCTATACTTTTCCTATGCCACACAGTATACCTCCAAAAAAATAGTAGTAGTAGCGAGGTCTGTGATAACTGTACTAAATACGCGATGGCGGGCCTGCGATTATACTAAAAAACTGTAGTGTGCCATGGGATGTAATTACGATTTTGTACTCTCTCTCTCTCCGTTTTGTTCTTCTCTCACTCATTCAACCAACCAAGAGCTCAGCTGGCCTTATCTCATTCATTACTGATTTTTTTATAGTTCCGATGATAAATTGTCCCCTTCTAACTTTATTTACTGGAAGCCACTTTCGGCGGATTATGATATGAACCAGAAGCAATCTCTCGCTGCTCGATACAGTATTCAACGTGTGGTGTGCGGTACCTAAAACGAAATTTTGATTTTGGTGCAGACATATAGGCGTAAATGATACCAGTAATGAGACTGTCCACGAGGAAAATTGCGTGTACTTTAGAAGTGCTTACCTCGTGAAACCAGTTCAGCCGGGTGTGGGGAGGGTTGGATTGAACTGAACACTCGAAGTAGACATCGTCCCGTTCTTTAATGTCGTCTGGGATGAGATTATCACCGAGCTTGAGGTAGACCCGAGGAGCATCTGAAATTAAGAGAACAAAGAGGCTATTTAGTTAGCGGTCCAACGTGCAGACTATCTCAATTAGTCATTTTATGCAAAATCCCAGCATTTCCAGCTCATCTCAAAATGATTAAACAACTATCTATGGCATACTCAACGTCCGTAGGAATAAGTAAATTTGTAAATGGCATCGACATTCGTACACGAGATATATTTAATTCCAAAATTAATTTATAAAAATTAACTAATTATCAATTTTTATTCATATTATCCAACTGCAAAGCTCTCTGTGCTTCCGTAGCAGCCACTGCAATTTCAAAGGTTTTCCTATATTTCTGAAATAGTCGCTCATCTTTACTCCCGTCAGAGTCAGACGACGGCTCCGATGACTCATGATGCTTCTCATCTTCCGTATCTTCTGCCAAATGGATTAAAGCTAGCTGCTCTGGAGTCAACTCATGATGTTGATACGTTGCTAACTTTCCATCGTAATATGTTAAGTAAACCAACATCCACGCAGCAAACAGAATAATTTTCACTTCCACAGTAAAATCCTTGGGAAAATTGACTCCGTAAATTTTCTCACTCTCGAAGGAGCCAGGCTAAGTTAGACACAATAAAATAAATGATGCGACACACTTCGTTTTGTATGCTTTCTATATGGCGAAATTTACAATGTGAATGAATGAAAGCTTTTACGGGTGTGTCAATCCATTCCGACGAAATTTTCCCAATAACGTTATGAGCACCAATAGCCCTCAGCTCAAACGCGAATTCGGGATGGTAGCTGCAGTAGCTGAGAAGTGGGCGTTTTATGCAAGCGATCTGAATCATGCACTCGTTATCGCTATTTCTCAACAGAAGCCTCGGTCGAAGATTCCATTTGTGCTCCACATAGCCAATAATTCTATCCCTCGGATATTGAACTACCAGTTTGCAGCGAAGTCGAATATCCTTTGTTTGAGTGAAGATGAACATTGTGTGACCATCTGGATCCTTTACGACTAGCTCGAAGCGCCTACAAATGCAACCGCTCTCCTGAGTATGTCGCAAAAATACTCGGTACATGAGTCGACCATGAGAATTCAAAACGTTGTAGTAACTTGTTTTCCTGTCGAAACACCGGTGACATCCGTCCTGAACAGTGACATCATGTCGGAGGAAGAGTCTGAAGGACTTCATCAAATATTTGATGGCCTGTCGAGGAAATATTTTATGAAGTTTGTTTAGTTAGGCAAGGTTGAAATTTTGATGTGAAGTTTTGTATGAAGTATATACTACACTGGAGGTTCTCCATCCATTCCAGGTATGTCAGGTAATGTGGCACGACCAATTGCGACAGATACATCTGACTCTGAAGGTGACCGCAACACGAGATTTTGAGGTACTGGGATTACCAGCCCGTCTGGATCATCGTAATGGGCGAGAACGTACTCCTTTTCAAGTTGTTTCACAAAGTCTCGCACCTTTTCCTTCCGCTTTGCCAAATGAGCGAAGTGGTGGAAATTGGCAAGTTCTTTAAGCAAATGTGGCCGACGAATGATTTCCGTGGCCAGTTTCTTGTCCCTTGCGACTTCCTTGCCGACATCGGGATGCTTCATGAACTGGCCTGCCAATGTGGGACTACGGTGGAGTGCCAACCGCAAGTCGGGATTGTGCTCGAGTAACTGGATTACTTTATGACTGCGTGCAATTTTCTGCTCCCAGAATGGCGGAGGGTAATGTGATTGTCTATTTGAGTTTCCGGCACGATTGTCGAAGCTGAACTCGCTGCTACTCCCCTTTGGGCTTACCATTTCTGATCCAGATGACGCCATTTTTTTAAAAAGTCCTTTACTTAATTAATCACGAGAGGCAAGAAAAGTTTCGTTTGACAAGCAAGGTATATCTGGGTATATCGTAATGCTTCTTCCATAAAATATCATTCCCATAATCAAACATTTCGACCCCGGTATTAGTGGCACTGGTACTAGCATATTATTTACAAATCGTTTTATAACAAATCTTCGATTAAACAAGGTTCCATGTCGACGTGTCGAAGTCTTCTCCATATTTTTGAGTTCTACTCACAACGTACCATAAAGTACAGATAACCTATCGAGATAGCCACTACTTGATGTGAACTCATTTTATCGTGTTAAATCAACTTCAAATACCTACTTCTTATTATGTGGCAATGAAATTCTGTAAAATTGGCTCATCCTTGAATAGGATCTTTAATATCAAGATAAATTTTTACGCATGATAATTTTTCCGGAAAATAGTCAGCAGTGTTTCTAGTGTGGCACATTTCCGTTTAAATCTAGTAACAGCTTGTAAAAGTTGAGTATGTAATATGGATATGGAGATCGTCAAAATACATATACGACTGTTGCTTTTAAGAATCCGCCACTTTCACTAAAGCATTATTTCAAGTTGGCTTGTTTTCTCCAGTAATTATAATCCGATAGAAAGCGTGACATCACCCAGAATGGTTTCTCCTAGATCGGATTCCTTATTTTCTTCAATTTCTCGTATTCTGCTATATAGCATTCTTTAAAATCCTACTCCTAAACTGAGCTAAACTTTCTCAAGGATACCAGCAATTATGTTGAGTGCCATTTACCCAGTAAAAATATTGATTGCATCACTTATCATAACGTAAAATTGCATCACGTATGGATCACTACAAACTGGAAATGACATGGTTATCCCGTTATCCCATATACATGATGACCAATTCACGTTTTCAGGCAAAACTCATTATTTCGTACATTACTCGTAGGACTATCGACCGACACAGTGCCGCCGCTTCCTCTGAAATGCACACACATATACGAGTGCAGGAAATAGGGGAAACTGGCTGCAAGAAAAGAAAAATGACTAACGCAGTGTAGTTGTCTGAAAAACCTCGTGGGTGAAAGATACGGATGGTACATGCGATAGTGAAAGGCATCTCCGTCCACGATCATCGTTTTACTATTCGTAGCAATTTTCCATCTTATGGCGTTCCATATATAGCCATCGGCAATAAGTATCTTGAAAAGCGATACTACGGAGAGAACCTCCTATTTCCATGAGTTGAGAAAATGATGATGTGAAGTTTTTTATCACAGGATAATCTACATTTAAACTCTACCTGGATGAAACTACGAATATGTATAACGCTTTATAATGCTCGTATCGTAGTCTTGTCGATCCCTTCAGAAACATTGCATGCATGCATGTAATTCCTGGAGAAAACCGTCTATCAATGTAGAAAAATTTGTGAAATCGCCGAAAGACAAAAAATCGTTTGCAATAAGAAGAAAAAGTAGGTCATCATGTATGAAGTAGGTACGTATAAGTTCTCCGAGGGATGTTATTTTTATCTCTTTGAAGTACGTCTTATCGAGAAATAAATGTACGAAATCATTTTGTTTTTAGTGATTATTGGCACCAGAAGGAAACGGAGAAGGAGAGCTCTATATATCTTTGTAATGAAACATCGAAACAATGGCATTACTGAGCTTCTCAATAAAATGACCATCATGCAAGAATAAATCGGATAATAGTTCTTTTACGTGATCTTCGTAATGCAAAATGACGGGTTGACTGATCGCTATTGAGAAAAGCAGCTTACAAATACAACTCCGTCTCAAATGCCACTTGTGCGAATCTCAAGAAAGTTAATGTTCATGTATCAACAGATTGCACGTGCAAACATGAAATAAGTCAACGGCAAAGATAAAGAGATGCTCTCAACTCGATCTTCCCGTTCATTCCAAACAGTACTTAACTTGAATCACGAAAAGAATAGTTTGCAACGACTCGACTTTAATTTTAGAGACTACTTCTATACATCAAGTATAGCAATATCACTTTGATCATATCATTGATCATTGCTCTGCAAAGTGGCAATTGTCAAGAGGAGGAAAATCGAATTACACAAGAGAGGAGGTAGGTACATTAAATGCTTACAGTGAACGTTAAGCCGCAAACGGTCTTCTATAGCACTTCCCGGAATCCAGGGATTGTCTCCGCGACAAGTGAGGATCTTGCCGTCATCCTCGATTGTTGGGACGAGATGAAGAATACTCTTTGTAATATTCTTATCGTCACTGGGAGGCTGAAATTTTCGCACAAGGAAAATCATAAATATAAAAGCTACACAGGCAAACTCCAAGTCAAAAACTAGTCACAACTAATATGTGAACAAGGGTGTGAGCTGTACTGTGGAAATGATAAATTCGGATTGAAAAGTAAAGTAGTCTAGGTATTTTCGACTTACAACAGTGGGAAGCTGATTAATTTGTCGGCTGTTTTTCCACCAAGTGATCGCCGCTGGTGGACGGGAACCCACTGTGATACATTCAATGTCATATCTCCTCTCTGCAAGTAGGAAGCTATCCTTTGTTGTAATGGTCGTTTGAAGTGGTCTCACTGGAAGCAAACAACACAGAGCATTTAAAATCGTTAGTTCCACTACAATGATTCCGAGAGCGAAGACTTAAAGATGAAGGAGCTACTCCACTCACAGAGAAAAGGCTCTTATGTGTCGACATATTAACATGGAGAGGTGTATGCATGAAGGAACAGTGGAGCTGATATGAAATCATAAATCCACACACAATTTACTTTCGCCCGTCTTTCTCGCCTCTTGTGAACGAGAGCTCATCTGTGTGAGACAACTCATCGGTAACTATAAAATGGAAGCCTAATTAATCCGGGATTATTCCTTTCGGTATAACAAGTGCTTTGTATTAAATATTGCTTAATACCTAGTCTGGTAACAGACTTGAAGTGGCGCTTCACCTGTCTGCTGTATGAATGATAAGCATTGGCCCACGAGTGTAATGTTGTTGAGGTCAATTCTAATCTTGCACTACGTCTCATAATATACTTTCACTAGTTTTATTGCCAAATCTACGTAAGCTTCTCAGCACAGAAATAGAAACAGCTCATCGAAGTAGTTCTGTGGAGATTGTAGCCATACGGATGCGATAACTTTTACCGTGTAGATAGTAAGTTCAATGAAAATTTACTAGTTACTACATGTATGGATGTATGCACGAGTATGAACTTCGCCAACGAATAAAAAACTCGAATTTTTCTTGACGGAGTTCCAAATATACTTGTTACTGTACTGCAACTCCGGCTCAGACAGATGCAGCTCATCATTGCATCTCTTCTCTTGTGCGTATAAGCAGGCCAACATCATTCGTCGGAACGGAGGGGAAGTGCGAGAAATTTCTTTAACAACTTTCTAGACTCCATTCGTATTTCCACAGGGAGAGACAGAATGTATTTCTTTAGGGATTTTGGGAGGGATAAAAAAATGTAACAAGTCGAGAGACAAGGCAGGCAGACTAATGTGAGAAGAAAATGCAGTGAAAGTGAGGAGAAAGCATTAAAATGACGACCACTAACGTATTTTCTTCACCTGAATACTTTCTCCAGAGGCAAACATTTTCTCAACAGAATAAACCTTCGGAGCCAGTACATATATTCCCCCATAAATGTGTGTACACATACCTACAAAGGTCCAAACTAAACAATAACGCTTCTCTATAAAGTCTGTTTTGCATCCCGTCAATTGCGCACTGACTTTCCTCACTAAAACGACAAGTGCTTACATGTGCTCGTGTTTAAAATAGAGATAAAAGTACGGTATCGTACCGAGTAATCCCAAGACATATTTGAAGAGAAAGTTCTGAAAAATATTGTACGCATAATCCAAATTGCACTTATCCCTCCTATCTCTAGTCCTTTTACAAAATAACGTTCAGTTCATTTCTCGAGAAGCGGTATATATCAACTCCCAAACGTATTGAATTCGTCTGTCGGTTTCAACCAACATTCTATTTTCGTATATGTGACTAGACTAGTGAAAGTAGCACACTATCGCGTTGTTTTCCAGCTTTTATCATGACGTAGTTCTTTCACATATGGTACGCAATTTTAAATATACGCCTTTTCATGTTTTACTGTAAAATAAATAATTCTTGGAGCTGTAACAAATGTACCATCATTTTTTTCAGAAGTTGGTAATAAAGAGATTGGGGAGTTTTGAAGTTTACTACTTAGACTTTTTGCTTTTTATTATTTTCTAAAAATATGCCAGTTATATCTTCCTCCCGCCTACTCAGTTCACGAATAATCATTTCATCGCAAATCTAGACTCCCACTCAGACTTCTCAAGTTTTTGTTACATTTATTTATAAAAGTAGGGATGGACGCATGGAATCGAAAATTCCTAATCTTGAAGTCAACTGAATCAATTGAACTGTACGTTTCATCAAACTCAAACCTGAGTTTTGCTAAGGGACAGAAGCACTGCCTTTATATATGACATACGGTTGCGAACCACTACTACAATACATTCTATAAGTGACAGGATTGATCTTGAATTGTGAAAGTCAGGAAATAAAAAATGGAAGAACAACACTTGAGCCGTGTGAGATTCCGTAAAACAATTTCTGTGGCGAGCGGAATGGTGGGAGATGATAACCTTCCAATATTGTCTCTGACAATCGATGACAATTAGATTTCCCCGGAGAAGATAAAAGTAGCTCTCAAACTCACTCAATCTTGACGGCGTTGCTTCGTAGTTTTTCATTTTCTCATGGTTGCCTACGTGGACTAGTGGTCACTCCACTTCACACAAGTTTGGTGCAACTATACACTTTTCTCGCCGTCAAGCAAACTTTTTGGTATTCTTTACAAAATTTTGTTGCATTAGCTTGAAGGCATATATGTGAGAAAGGCAACCATACAAATTTTTTTACAGAACTTTCTACTACACATATTGGCGTTATGTGTGTATATTTCATTGGTAAAATACGTCATCTTAAAGAAAGAGAAAATCAGGATGTATTGTTTGCACTTACAATTGAGATTCACCATGACCTTCGTTGACGGAGGTAGAGCTTGATTTGTGTTTGCTGCTTGACAGACAAACTCGGCATTCAGATGGTGGCGGGTGAGACGAGGAAAGACTAGCCGATTCACTAAAATCCCGTCGTTCCGTTCTATATAATCTCCATCAATCATTGCGTTCCCCAGCCACCACGTTAATCTGGGCTTTGGACGACCTGCAAAAAGCAAGATAAAGTGATGTGTGAGTGTTACATTCGGAAAAGAATCAATTACAAACATTCACGTTCTCATCTCAAGTTGTCTAGAGCTGATGTAAAGATCGTCACACTTGACGAAGCACTAGTGAATGCAATTCGTTACGCTGCATGGCAGCCCTTAAACACATTTTTTGCATTCTGTCAATATTGTGTTGTGAACCTATATGTATTGACTATATGACTATTCACTAGTTTCGATTCAAGTCATGAACAGTACCACATCGCCCCATAAAAGTATATATAACGAGTGCCTATTTATAGTTTTGTATTTTCAAATTCTCTCCACTTTACATTTGTCTATCTTCGTGCATGATCCCTCCCCTTTTTGGATGCAAAAGTATCTCTGACATTTCAGTGAAAAATTCTCAGACTGTCTCATAACACTCTCCCCTTACTTTTTTACTTTTTGTTCTCGTTCCTTGAATGAGTTCTAGGTAGCAAAAAATGTATGTACTTTTGAACGTCATACACCGTGATATATGTACACAAGTATGTACATATACCTACATTATTATGCCACCATTTTTGTTTCCTCCAGCGTTTTAACTAGAAGGCTCATTTGACACGAACTTTCCTCTTAACTTTTTCTTTCTCGCTTCCTTTTCCTGTCAACAAGAGAAATCCTGCCCTGTCAACCCATCAAATTAGTTTCCTCTCTCTCTCTCTCTCTCTCTCTCTCTCTAGAAACTCTGTGCGAGGAGAGTGTATACGTGGAAAGGAAGACTTTTTTCGCTTTCGGAGTAGTAATACCTAATGTCTACCACGCATATCAACTTGTTTTTTGAAAATGCGATGAAAGTCAAATCAAATGTAATAAAAAAGTAAAAATGTTCTCGCATCGGTGGACATACTTGTATTGCATCTAAATGATCGTCCTACTGATATACATAATTAGTAATTAAACTGAAATTTTTGCCGACTACGAAAACAATATTGATTGCTAGTAATGTTGACAGGAGAGGGACCGCTGGCAATAATTTATTTATTTTATAAATAGTATAAAATAGTTATACGGGTCATATCCCGGTCCTATTCATGTCTACTATGATATTAGCAAATCGAACGTATGTGAAACCTTTTTTAGGAGATGAGAATTGTGACCGTGTCGACGATGTGTGTATATATGTTAACTTGTTTTATATACTTTTATTTCCGATAATGGATCCCCTTATATATACCCTCTTCCAATTTATTTTATATTCCAAAATAAAATTCCAATAGTCTTACCTCCTTGTACTTCGCAAGTAAGAACAAGGTCACTGCCCTCGTTAAATGGACCTACGTGTTTCATCGTTACAATCCCATTGGTATCGTATATCACAGGCTGCTCTGGAGGCACTGCAAGAACAAAGTAAAACAAACATTGATTTAATTTCCCATTCTGTCCAATCCCAGAAAAAAGTGTCTAATGATTGTAATGGATATTTCGGAATGGACAATGCACACATAATATTCTCCCATTACAAAGATACATACATATATTTAACAAAAATGTTCTAAAAGTCACATAGTAATAGTTTATGCTATATTTATGCTGTACTAGTTACGTAGATTATATAATTTGCACCATATAAATACTTATAAATAGCTGCACAAGAACCATTTACTTTGTCATATTGTCACGGTAGATGTGTGGGCAAGCATACAAAATGTGACACCTGACACCTTGTGCTATGTTGTGAAGTCAAACTTTCGCATACATAATTTGGTATGGCCTATTTTTGTAATTTGCATATATATTTTTCCCGTGCCTACTTGAAGCAACGATCTCCAACGTGCGAAAACTGATAATCTGATAGATAGATTGCACACTACAATATAAACTTATGTAACGGTAGTTTTAGCATTTGTCAAATTATACAGAGAATAATGACGGACTTACATAATACTAACCTTCAGAAAGGTGTCCTGTCAAAAACTGGACAGTTTATTAAGGAGTGTAAAAAAAATTACCACGGGTAATTGCATATTTCTGCTAGCGAAGGTGTAAAATTTAGGGATACGAGAATATGAATGAGTATCACGGGTCTTCACTTACCAATTTGCATACATATGTGCATACTAATATGTATGTTCATTAAATCATTATTTTAGTCTACCTAGTCTACTAACTACTAGTGTTGTGCTTTGTGCTTACAGTTGAGTTATATACCACCACGACATTAGCACCACCCCATCACATGCTCATCATGAGACCACATCCCTTTTGCTTTTGACAGGAAAATTACTACTTGTGAGCAACAATGGAAATGATGGCTGACTTAGGCTTCTCTCTACTCTACTACGCTCTTGAAGGGTTTTACTTTCCAGAGACACATTCCATATACACCAAGTAGGAAAAGTTGTGGGTTTTCTCATTCACCGAGTCCATCAAAATATAGTGGAGAAAAGGTAATGGCATGGCATAATGTTTAGTCAGGTAAAATCCAAGTGTTAGACCGTAAATGGTTCAGCATATATATGTGTATTTCCTTTACTCACGCTGATTCAGATTCAGATAAGATGAAAATGAATGGGAACAAATGAAGCACGAGCATTTTCTAATTTTCCAACCAAATTCTTAATTATCCTCGGGAACAGCACGTAGATTGGGAGTAAAATGTGGAACAAAGCTGTAAACTGCAAATTATTTGCATTGAATCCCTTGTTCGTGCCGATGTGATATCACAGTGACTTCGAATGTACTACACAAGATTAGAATCTAAAGTTTATTTATTCTCGACATGGCTGCAGCAATCCCTTGTCTAGTTTCTGGTTGCTCCTCTGTAATTTCTTCGATGCACTACTGGAAACTGGAATGAATGCAACGCCAAACGAAAAACAGGATCTATACAAAATCAAAACAAAAGCTGGGTACATAATGCATGGTAAAATACATATGCCCGAGCGATCTTCCAATTTGAGGTATTCAAATAAGGATACGTGAACCCATTT
>JAQFZW010000384.1:0-65150 GCA_034687055.1 Heteromurus nitidus
TACATATAAACAAATAAACGATTTAGAGCAATTGTCCATGGCAACAATGGCGTTACATATGAAATACTCCCGAACATACTCTATGTAGAAAAAACAACATTTTATGGAGCGTACACACACAAGCTTAACTGGACAATGAATAGTTAAGCACTTTTGCTTTCCTGCACAAAAGAAAATCATTTCGTTTGCATTTTCACATATTTTGGTATATTTTTATCCCTTGCTTGTTTCTAAGTTTTTAATGCAAGCATATTGGGGAAAATTATCTTCTTTAGAAAACATATCTTCTGGCATGTTAAAACGTAGTAAACAAAGAGCAGATGCAGATATTGCGCCAGTGGCAGTTTTGCAATATTATGGATTGCGGCTAAAAAATGAATGCATCTCATCACACCACCACACACACACACATCTGCTGCTGAAAGTGGTGTACCAACACTACCAACTAAGTTTTTAAAAAATAAATCCTCAGCAGCTGCCAGATTTTTTTTTTCTCTCGCAGCTCTTATACTTCATTTACATAAGCCATTACGCCAATAATTGGTGCTCTCAGATCGTTTAGATCCACAATTTACTATTTATACAAATGTTTCATGTCTCCGTCTTGGATAAACTATGAGAGTTCCCTAATCGGCTTACAAGCTCAAAGGAAAAGAGAGCGAGAGATATTGCGCTTTGAGCTTAATAGCCTGCGCCATCAACATCCGAACATCATATATGCCGGATGACTATTAACGTTTCTTTAAACTGGGAAAAGATGCGGCTGGGAATAAAACGCAAATTACACATTCCATATTGTGTCTCCGAAAAAAGCCAAGAGAAGTGCCCGTGCCGTCTTAAATTCATGTAAGTCCTTCTTCTTAAGTTCAAGACGTCGATATGAAACTCACTTCGTTTCCTTCAATATAATGCCCAAAGCATATGTAGTCAATACTCAACCATTCCTTCTCCAGTGACGTCCTTAGGAAAAAATGAACAAATTTGAAGATTTTCTTTTTCTTGAATCCATACCCATCAATAACGATCCAGAAAACTTGCAGGGGCAATGAAAGCATTAAGATGCGATAGCCAAGCCAGCATTTTAAAAAATTCTCTCCCTACTTTTCTGTTTAACTTTCAGATTACTCAAACTCTTTCCTTCCACACAGACACTTCGCACATTCCTCTTCTCCCTCCTGCGATGTGTGAACTTTCAGTACGATTTTTCACTCAAGGAAGTTTATACCTACTCAGCCCAGCGTGACGGAGAATGAAAGAAGAAGGGGAAATTGTAATAAAAATTTTGAGTTTCAGCAAGAACCGAATAAGGAGCCGACTATTTTAGCATGCAAACAAGAATATATGCCTTTTAATGTGTTTGTGGAGGAACCTTTTTCCTAATGGTTTAAGAATATTTTCAGAGTCATTCATGAATGAGTTCTCTTACACTCTTGTCGTGGCTGAACTGTTTGCATTCTTTCTTGAGAGAGAAGAAGCGAAAGTACGAAAATGAAAAGCATTTGTATTTTAGCAAACATATTTCATTTCCCGTATGGATGCTCTCAAGTTGTAGGGGGAGAATGGACTTGTAATCACTTGCTTTGATGAGTTAGTCAAGTTTAACCATTTCTGTAAGCAATTTTAAGTTCGTTCATCAGTCCAGCCTGTTTTTTTTGAACACAACTATTTACATCTGAATTCATCTAATCAAAAGTGATTCTTGAAGCAATTTCTTTAAAACCTTTTGGAAATGAGCTCCCTCGAGCTATATACTCTCCTGTCATCCGTATAATGTATGCGCACGGCGAGAGGTCCGAAAAGCAATAAAATAAATGTAAGCGAGATTTTTAATATTTCCCCTTTACATTATGTCTTCGTCTTCTCCACCATCATCATCGTTAGCTCACGCAGACGCAGGGTATTAAACGAGAAGGCCAAATGTGTAATAGCTTGTTCAAATAAATGTGAGAGGAACGTGTGAAGAAATCGTAATGACTGTGGAAGTACTGGAACATCCAACAGAATGTACAGGAAGAAGAGGTAAGTGTAGCGTAAAAGGCTTTCCTTAAGTGCCAACTCGACCGTGCGGAGGAGCACTATGGAGCCAAGTCTTTTATAAATCAAATTTAGTATTCCGGCAGACATAAGATGGACTCGATAGGAATGTGTGCTTTGTAGGAAAAAGGGAACAATCTTCGTCATTTTTGAGAGGGTAATGGAAAAGCTAGAAATGGTAGGAAGGAATCTAAGTTAAAATTAAATTTGCAAACAAAAGGGAACAGGAGAGGCCGAGGTTGGTTGAAGTACTCTGCCGAAGAAAATACACTTTTAAATGGTAAAAGTTTCAAGGGTCTCACGGTGCAAGAGAGCAGAGAGCCCAACTTTTTTTTGCCTAAGAAAGTTTCTTCAAGGCACTTCCTTGTCACAAAGGAAACTTTTTTGTGCTCCGAGCTCCGATTTTATATCTTTTGATGATGCATGAAAAACAATTGGTAGTGGTCGCACGTACACACGTGGATTAGGTATAGGTATCCTATATTGAGGACGAGGATGGGTTTTTTGGAAAGTGTTCACTTCGTTTGTGGCTTTAAGTTTTGGCTTTGGTTGGAAAAGGAAAAGTTTTAGATGTATGGACTATATATTCATTGTCACTTTGTGGAGTAACTTTAAGGAAAGTTGCAGTTGGATGGACTGGACAGATAGATATAGACGATTTATGAAAGATGAAATGAGAGATGTGTGTTATAGGGAAAACCAATTTTCTGCTCAGAATGGGGACCATCAGCATCACAATGTCAGAAACATTCACAGCGGACAGGACAGACGATGCAACGACACGAATCACAACAGTCACAGTTCTCATCTTCTCCTCATCCTCTCTTTCTCCGTCTTCCTTGCTGCGCACTTTTCCCAGGTCGGAAAACCCATGGAGACTTTCTTCGCCCTTGCAAAGGTCAAATAAGGAGCATATGGTCGGTGCAGAGTGTGCACACATGCCGATGCTTTGCGCTTGTATTCTTTTGCATCACAACAAGTTTCATCCTTGAAAACATGTTTGAGCAGCACAAAATTTCGAAAGTTATACAAATGCATGAGGAAAATGCTGTAGATAATTTATTTTATTTGTATCGCACGTAACATATAACATCTTGAATACATTGCAAAAACTTATTGCGACACAAATCTATTCAAAATCATACTTTCGAAACACTTCTTTTTGTTCTCGCCGCATTCGTCACGAACAAAAATCCAAGTAACTTCTGCCGTGCTTCACAAACAAAAAAGAGCACTGGAAAGTTTTCTCCATTCGAAAGTTTCTGAGAGAGCGGAAAAAAATCAGAGAGGAAAATCTTTTCATCGGAATAGGAAAACAGCTTACAACATTTTTATTCAATTCAACGAATTACTTGAAGGAGCAAATCAAATTTGTACAACTGACTGCTTTCTCCTCTGCTTTCTCCTCATCGGCTTCTTTCTGGGGTACACTTTTTCTACTCATATACTGACTTTATTCAATTGAAGGGGAGAGAGAGAGAAGTGACCTTGAAAAAAAGAACATTTCACATCTTGCTACTTCATTATCCCTCTGCCTTTAGCTCTGAGGACAAATATATATACGTATTACAGATTTTTCCGGTATGTCTTCTAAAATGCCAATATTTTATCCTCTAAAGAGTTCCGCTCAGGATGTACGGCTTCGCCACTGGCAGAGTAATGCTCTTTTGTCCCTCATGAGAGTTCGGATTGCAGATCATTATTATTTCTGCCGACTTGGAGTTACAAGGACACACTGCCTACGCATTTCTTACACGTGGAGAGAAGTCTTGAAATAAGAGAGAGAAATCCTCCACAGTTCTCGATTTCACTCACCCATTTTGCAACAGTATACATCCATATTGTATGTCAAACTCTCAAACTCTCTACCTTAATCAAATATCTATCAAGCCAATTTAAATTGAACGTACTCGTACTATATACTCCAAATACTTGAGAAAATCGAAAAGACTTAATTGCGACATTGATATTCTCATTCCAATCTTCTTCCAGATAGTAAAAACTTGTGTCCTTGCTTTCACCTCACTGCCAAGTTCCAATTCAAACACGCGCTCTTCCAAATGAAAGTCAATAAGAAAATGAGTGGGCTTGACTAGCGCATTGTAACGGAGATCGGAAGAGTAAATGTGAAGCTGCAATAATAATGGAGAATGCCAGAGAGAAGTGTCCCTAAAGTGTGCCTAAATCAAGCAAGGTTACACCACCGAAAAATTTGCCATACACTTAACCTTCAGAGAAGGAGTTTTACCTTTAACGACGAAGCCTATCTCTCCCCTTGTTCCTTACGTATTCCATGTCCATATCCAACTCAGAAAAAATTTGAAATTGGGATCATGTCAAGAATGAAGAAGATTGCGTCCTCCGCTCTGAATGTTTTAATCCAAACAACCAAGATCAGTGCGGTAACATTCCTCACATTAAATTACGTTGGAGGATTTGTGGTGGTAAGACATATTTCAAAGATCGTTTCGGTTTCGTGTGTGCGCCTGCATCAGATGCATAAATTTTTTTGGGATACACTTTTATAATGCTTTTTCTTGTAGAAGCGCGTTTTTGACAGAGTCTCTGAAAAATGTAGGGGTGCACCTTCAACTTCCAACTTCATATATCACATTAAAGTATTCCATCATGTGCCATTCACAACTGGCGCACACCACACGTGTACATGCTCAGCGAAGCGGAAACTTTCAACTCAAGTTAGTATGCATGAGTAAAGCGGAATGAGGAATGGGAGATGATGTATGATGGGAAGTGAAAAGTAGAATAGGAAAGTTTTTTCATGTGGATGTGTGGATGTATATAGAAGCTGCGGTGAAGCAACAGCATTCTCTAAACCGTTTTATCATCTGAAAATGTCCATCTTTCTTTCCACCTTGTTGCCCACTGTTGAGAGTCGTCTCTTCTCACACTCATGTCCTTATAGCCGGTTTCGGTTTCGGGTCTTTTTTATCGTTTCCTTATCGTGGTTTTGGAAGACACAAGAATCCCACCTTCAAGATGAGTAGAATACATGAGTTCCAAGCATAAACCAAACTGAAAGAATGTGAATTTGTGAATGTGAAAAAATAGGGAACATTGCTGGGGACTGGGGTTAAAGCTCTTTTGAGTATACTCTGGAATGGGATGACTCTCGTGAGTCCGCTAAACTGGAAGAAATGTATGCTGAATATATATTTGTAGGCACAAGCATATCACACCAGACATATTATGTACAATCCAATCCAGGCTCAGACATTCCGGAGACCCTTCACAACTATTTTTTCCTGTTTATCTTCGTGTACGAGGTGGAAGTGGAGCTATACGTTTTTCCTTTCTCACTAAAAAACACAGACTGCCCAAAAAACACGCTCCGCACATGAATGATCCAAATGAACATAGACGATTCGATTGCTTTGCTTACTTCAGCAAAAATATTCAACTTACATCATGGCATAATAACTAGGGAAAATATCGATTTTTTTCTGTTTCTACTGGCGTATGAATAGGGAGAGAGAGAGAGCGGGGTATATCTTGGAAGAAGGGTTTGTAAGGAAGGAAGGAAGTTTAGGAAAGGAAAGGAAATAAAATGGAAATGAGCTCCATTAGCTAAAAATATCACGAACTATATCGGAATAAGGGGAAAGGGAAAGTCAAAGATGTGAAAGAAGCTGGAGTGAAAGCAAGCATGGGGGTATGTATTGCATAAATGCTTGGAAGAACACGTTTTTTTCTAGATTTTTCTCTCATGAAAAAACATCAGATCAGATCCTTTCAAGTTATTACAGATATTCCAATGTTTTTCTTCTTCTTCTGCTTTGCTGGCGAATAGGGCGTATATATAGCGCATATAGCCGCATGAGTAGTTATATAAAGCACTTACTTTCATCGGCATCATCTTCGTCAAAAAAATATATGAACTAAAGCAAACCAGGAAGACGCAGGATCTTCAGGCTGAAGAAGATGATGTGCAAAAGGGAAATCAGCATACTAAAAATGTGTTTTGTCATATTCATTCATTCATTGAAACACACACGAGCACAAAATGAACAAAAGGAAAGTGAAGTCATTCATTCAAATATTCCAACTAATTTTCCTTTTATTCGTTCCCATAAAATTACACCTAATTTCCCTGCTTTCTCATCTCATCACCTAATAATAGAAACTCCACACGCGAAGGTGTTCAATATGGAGTTTTTTTTGTTGGTGTACCCATATGGCTTCCAGAGTCTCACTATTGTCGCTATATATATATATATTAACAGACAAGGACAATACAATGAATAACAAAACAGTTTGCATGCAGCTCTCGGTGAGCAGAAAGTAATTGTCCTGAAGCTGTTCATGTTCACAGCTGAACGCAGCAGGGATGATAGACATGAGGAGACAGAGTGGCTCGCCAAAAAATAACCTTCTTTGTCAAACCTGGTCACGACTTCAGGAAATGGAATGTGAGGAAAAGCTGTCAGAACATTAATGGGACAAATAAATGTAGAGAGGGGGGAAACGTTATTTAAGATTGGATAGCAGCTAGAATTTAAGCAGACATTTTTTCGCCACATATGTTTTTGGAGAGACACACACGTGTTCTCTTGATGTTATTACGAGGATATGAATGAGGGATACACTGTAACGTTACCGTTGCCGCATACCAAATGAATGATCAGAATTCAGAAATTGTATGAAAAGAGAAAAATGAGAAGAAGAAGCGGAAGTAGGTTACATTTTCTTTTCCATATTTTTTTTGGTTTGATGTCGATTCATTGTTTCGTTCGATGTAAATTTGGAATGAGGAAGGAGATATGATGAATCGAACTGGAGATATTTCTGGATGAATGGATGATTTTTTTTCTGGGTCATGAAGCTTCCTTTCATTTTATGAATTCGAAAAGGAACCTGCATTTTAATATTTTTTGACAGTATGAAAACAATCTGAGATGACTTGAGTGATTGTGAGATATAGATTTCACTTTTCATATCGCCTTTTATACCTTCTTTCTTACGAATTCCTTTAGTCAAATTCAATGTAATTGAAAAAGTATTGAGTTGCTCTTCCGAAAGCTACTATCTTTGAAGATTGAAAATGTCAGGAGAGTTTTTTTCAGAAGTGTTTTCTGTTCAGCTCAATGTGAGCAAAATAATTTATTCTCCTAAAGGGTTCAGTTTGTTTGCGTAACATTTTAGCAACGCAAATTAGAGTTATTTTAGGGAAATGACAGAAAATTGTTCTCTCAGACTTTTCCATCAAAAATTCTTGCAGCTGAGAAAGCATAAACTATTTCGGCTTAGTATTATGGTGATTGAGAGGAATATTGATCGGAAAGGAAAAACTCGCCTTTTCGAAATGATTGTGAAATTTTGATGATTCGTGCAATTCTTTAAAATTACCTTATATTCCTCCGAAAATTGTACATAGCTTATATATACCTACGTTAGCGACATATATACTCATTCAATTGTCTAAAATGCTGGAAACAATGCACAATTTGTTCTTTTTGCTATAATTCCCTTTCTTTCTTTTGCTTTCACATTTTTTTCGGTGGTGTGGACTGGACTGGTTTCCGGATGATGAACCCTCCCGCTGCCTACAAATATATCTCCCAAAATGCTTTTGTGTTTTGCGCCTCCATTGTTTCGCTTCTCTTTTGTTGCCTCCTCACTGATGATGATAACGGTAATGGTGTGCAATGCGAACGATATCCGGCTATTGCTGCGAAATGAAAAAAATAATACTAGTGTTATGGACCAAGTATGGAGCCTACATTACGGACCAACGACGTTCTCCTCACAGAGCACATCAGTCCCCGCTTACAGCTCTTCGACGTTGGGGACGTTGTCGTCGCACGAAGTCCAGGAGATAACCGCTGCATTTGCAAACGCGTAGTTGCCTGCCCTGGAGACTCGGTTCTCTACAAAAATGAAACTATTACTGTAAGTGAACATCTCTCCTCTTTGTCCTAACTTTCCTTGCAAAAAAAATTCCATTTCGTCCAGCAAACTACATTTACTCCATCATGGATGTGTTCTGTTCGGAGATAAATGGCTACCACTTTGCTTTTAGAACACACACGCGCTATCCCACTTTAAAAGAGAAGAACTTTTTTGGTTTTCCGATAAAACACCATCTAAAATCCGCTGCCCACTTCCCCGAAAAAGATTCGCCCATGACACGATTTTCTTTTCAGAATTCCCTTTCTTTTTCCATACATAATCTACAAAAATGGCTGATTCTGCACAAATCGTAAATCACCCAAAAGCCGTACCTCCTCAAAGTGAGGAAAATCGCGTTTTATGAGAGCCGACATTGCACAAGGAAACACTCAATTTTTTTTTTGCATAAGAATCGGATTCTGGTTCTGGTGTGTGGCAGTGGCAATGTTGGATGTTTCTGTTGTCCAACTTATCTTTGGACATGCCTCAGTAGGTCAGTTTGGCCGAATGATTCATATAAAACGTAGTATTCCATGGCCTGTCTCCTTATTGGACATTTTTTGCTGGCGATAGATTTACACATAAAGCATGTTGCTACAAAAAAAAATCTTATCTGAAATTCATTGAAGCTGCAAATTGCTCCACCCCGCAAGGACGCTACTGTTTTCTATCATCCTCTCAGACAAGAAAACTTGAAGAAAATGTACCATCTGCTCCCCTTCTCTTCAACCCAGATGATGGTGCAGAATTTTTTGTTTGTCAAACTTTCACAAGACGAGAAAAAATGGAAAAAATAACTCTGTCATTTGTACAAATGCCCACATTGAAACATCAAATCACAATAATCAAAAACTAATATATACATATCTCTCAGTCGGATGAAGCCCCCAGACACCAGAAAATCATATCGGCTGGAAAAATCAAGATCAGTTTGGGGAACCCAGATGAACCATGAAATTTTGATGTTGAATGCATTCCGCCATATATCTTCCCTTCATTTTCCATCTTTTGGCATAAAAAAATCTTATCTTTATGGTGCTCCTATTATCCCATCTTTTTTTGAGGGGTTCCGCAGGGAATTCCTTTTCCGGAAACCTAGATTTTTGTTCCTTGCTGGACGGAACTAAACTTTTATGTCTGACTGAACGGAATATTATTATTATTAGTATTTTTATTCTTCTATTCCTTTTTTTTCCAAGGTCCCCGAACAATGTGTCTGGCTTGAGGGAGACAACAAAGGGAACTCGAACGACTCCCGATACTACGGCCCAGTACCCTATTCTTTGATTCGAAGACGGTGTTTCTGCAAGGTTTGGCCGCAATTTGACCTAAACCTCGAAGCAACGGATAGATTTTACCTCTACTCAGCTCCAGAGAGACAACAAAAGCTGATTCACCACCGTCGTAATCATCATCGCGAAGAAGACCTGGAGAATAAAGAACAACAACAGTTCGTGGGAAAAGGAAAGGAGGAGCAGTCAGAAGAGGATTCTTCTTCTTTGGAAGAAGCTCACTGTGCTGGAACTGGAAGAGGAGTAGTAATAAGCAACCTGAGCGATAATAATGGGAGTCTGGGAAGCGATAACGTTAATGATGAAAGGGACAAGCTGTTTCCAATGATGAAGACCTCAGATAGCAGAGAAGAAGCAGAGTCGGGTGCTACTGATAGCACTTGTGAGCCTCGTCATCCTCTTGCGAGCTATACCGTTTCAGTCGTCGAGAAAGATAACAAGAAGGAGAGTAATAAGACTGGTGTAGGTGATGAGAGAAGCTACACAAGTCGTACTTTTAGCGATGATGATGACGACGGTGGTGGTGAAAGGTTCGGCTTGGAAGGATGAAGTGGAACTTGTATAGTCGTTATACTTGCAATTGAGAGGAAAATACTATCATTATTATCGCAGTGGCAATATAACTGCCAACTAAGAATTTAATGAACAACCCATTAATAACCTGACTTGCACTCTCGGCGCAGTTGGGAGAGAGAGAGAGAGAGAGTCAAGCGTGAAGACTGCAAATGTTGTGAAATGTAATGCAGTTGTTGAAAAACATGGTTTTTTCCTCCGAATTTCCATTTTATTTCAGAATGACTGTGATACTCTCTTGGAGCTCATTAGTGCTACAGCGTATAACACATAAATATGCATCTACATATCCCAACTTTCATTCAACACTTTCCTGTGGTATACCTTACTCTGAACAATATATTAACCGAAAAACTGAAAAAGGAAAAATGGTAATAAAGCAAAATTCACACGCAAAATATGATAATGGTATGAAAACATCCGAAGTTGGAAGTGAGGCTTTTTTTGGATGGGAAAGTTGAACCAACTTTGGGAGTTTATGTAAACTTCCTCTCTGCATCCTGCCCGTCGTGACAAACTTGCCGTAGGAAGTATAGGAAATATAAAGGCAACATTAACTGCATGCTTATACATACATCTTTCGTTCGTCGAGTTGAGAGAGTATAGCTATCATAGCACATTGATACACCTAATTGTCTCATGCACGGATGGACGAACTTTTTACACATCCAAGCCAAGCTGGCAGTTTTCAATCAGCTTAAAAAACTTGACACTTTGTCGCAAGCTTATTCCGTCTCTGTCTAATTACCATGCTCAACGGATCGTGCCGAGTTCAATTTGAACTTGGACAAAGTCAACTGAAAGGCAGCAGAAAAAAATAGAGAGAGAGAGAGAGTCCACATAGATTTAATTATTATGGCAGAAAACTATCCTCTTCTCAGCTCGAATGTTCGAGTTGTGTAAAAGTGTTCTCTCTAGCCTCTTTTTAGTATTCTTGTCCTGCTTGTGTCGATCCTACTTAAATACTTGTCCGTATGCTCTTGCACGAGGAAATAGCGGAGCGATGACATAATGCAAAAAAGCAACCCTTTTTGAAATTCAATCTCTTCATTGCCATTGTCATCCTTTCCATTTTATACTCTGTGAAATGTACGACCTGTCATCATATCTCACAACAAGAGATAGATGCTTCCCCATTCCCCGCGTTTGACAGGCTACTGTTACATTTATTTTACTTTTCCGCATGGATGCAATGTCATGCACCGCATCGAGGCGAGAGATAAAAACTTGGATTTTCTTCTGTAGGTTTTGTATTACCAAAGCCACCTCCATCATCCTCATATATAGCTTTACCACACATCGTAAAAATAATGGTTTGGTTTGAATATTACATGTCATGTCGTCGTCTCCTCGGAGAGGAGAAGCAATGTGAAGCAGAGTTATTATTATCTTTTTTAATCTTTTCTATAGCTCCTTCTTACCAGCACTCGCACGATTTCCCCGCAAACATTTTCATTAAAATGTGAAGAAAACATGAGCTTTTTCATGCTGCTTGTGTGAGAGTGTCGGTTCGGAATCGAATGTCAAGGGGAATTCTTTTCTGTGACATATCTCTCTCTCGATGGTAGTAGGAAAAACTCTATATATTTATGTGCTCTATTGTTCACTTTCGTCGAACACAAAAAAAACGAATGACGGAGGAACATGAGGTTCTTTCTAGTCATGACATTGAAAATAAATTAATTGTCCATGACTTACAGCACACAGCACACATCGAGTTGAGGAATGGAGATACAAAAAAGCATCCAATGTTTACACAAAAATATTGTCTATTGTCAGGTTGCATACACATATACTCATCCCATCATCATGAACATTATTATCGGAAGAACACACGAATAAAAACCCTTAAAGGTGAATCTATTTCGGTAGTTTTATAACAAAGGATTTTTTCTCCATGAAGAAAAAAAACATTAAAAAAGCGTGTAAGCATTTCCTAAATTTATACCGACCTTATCTCACTTCTTCTGGATATTTCGACTCATCCGCACAAGCATGACTTACTGCTCTACTTTCATAATGAGATTTCATTTCACCACCACCACCAACACTATGAAGTATTATGCAATTTATTCTCTTCAAAGGAATATTACCCTTGATGGTTTGGTTGATGGATCAAGCAACAAGGGAATGTTCTTGCTTTGATTTCATTGGTTGCAAATTGTACGTCGCACATTAGGAAATACATACAACTTATTAAGTGTTGTGTTTTACCTTGCAAAGTAAATATATACGATGCAACATCATTATGTAATGGTGAAAGTAGGACGGATGTATGTAATGGGCTACGTGCATGTTGCTAGTTCCCGGCTTGTTAGCGTAAGGCCAGCATCATTACCTTTCTCCCATATTTCAATGTTACAATAATACAAAGCTGAATAGAACGCGAAGACGAAATATGAAACAAGGAGGAGAAAGGGGCTTTTTTGGACGAGGGCATGATCAATACAGAGGTTGAGGTTGGGTGCGTATATTTTTGCTACCGTCATAACATTGGTTGAAGTAATGGCATCATTACCATTATTCTTAAAGGGTGAAAAAAGATGAGCGTCATAAACTCGCGGCGATTTGCTCCTTTCATATTTTTTCGTAATAAAAATACTCCATTGAAAAGGTGCCTTTGGAAAGTTTATTGCTTTTCATTTCACAAAACTTTGAGGAGTTGAGCTAGCCGACACCGAGATTGAGGAGGAAAAGTCAACCGTCAAAGTGAAGAAGGCGTGTTTGTGTCTTGTCTGGAAAGATATTTGAAAGAGTAAAGTGGAAAAGAGGGAATACGGAGTTATGAGAGTAATCGGATAAATGTGCGGTGGTATGCCGACCCACAAAAACATTATACTAAACTTTACGTGCTCAAAAAATATGAGACAGACAAGAAGATGGGAAAGGGGTAATGTTACACAGTGGGCTACTTTCTCGAATAAAAAAAGGTGTAATTCCTTTGCTCGATTTTGGATTGGCCTTGCTCCTTCATCTTACTATATATGGCTCAAGGAGCTTTATCTGTGGTCTAGCTGGCCTACAAATAATGCATTATCAATTTGTACTGCGAGCAGCAAGAACAGCATGTCACCCACTGTCTTCTGGAAAAGTAATAAATAGCCGTGGAGAAAGTGGTTGCCATTGATTGTCTCCTGTAGACCATACGTGTGTGCCCTTGAGTTACCGTCTTTTTCCTGATTGTCACGCTCATCGTGATACACTTGATGATAATGGGTGGATCTCCCGCAAAGCTTTTTTCATTTACTCTCCTCAGACTTGTGTGTGCCTCTCTGACATTTACCAGTTCCAACGAAAGAGAGTCGAGGTCTGGTAGAAACGCTCATAGTCTGCCTTCGATATTAATATGATGATTGCAGATTTAGGCCGGAAATAAGGCCAACATTATGATCTGAACATGATGCTCTAAATTGCAATCAAGTCTGGCTCGTAAAACGCTCTCTTCTCTCAAGAAAGTTTACGGTGGCCGTGAGACGTAACTCTTAACGTTGGTATTGACAATGAACAAGTGTAGACGGTGGTGGTGGTGGTCCAAGGTGTAGCCGAGTTAGTAAAATTATGCAACCAGCCAAAACCATTTTACTCCAATTTACTACGAAATCGTAGCCACCCAGACACACCAAGGTCTTCAGTTTCGCAGAGAACATCAGTAAGGAAAATGTCTGCGATTTGTGTTAAAGCCCATGCCTAAAAAAATGAACGTTTTGCAGCAATTGTCATTCACAGCCTGTCACGCTTAGAAATATGGGTAAACATGGACAAACGAGCATTATGTTCTGCTTACATTTTCAAGCAGAGAACAACAAACAAATTTCAATAATGATATATCCTCCAGTTGTGGAGTGAGTGTATCGTAATTCGTAAGTGATTTTGATAGTATATTTAACGGTTCTAAATAAATCTCTATCCTTGCACATTTACGTAGATACACAAACGAGCATAAAAAATGTGCCTCGCATCATCATTACTACGTTGCAGGAGGAAAAAACATTCTTCGAGAATGAACTGCGTGGCGAACAAATGTGTGTGGCACTCAGAGAGAGACCTCCTTGGCGTATCATATTCCAGCAGTGTACTCAAAGTGGCACTAAAAGTCGGGCAGGGTTTCACCATTACCACTTGTCGAGACGTTTGCCTCTCTTACCTCACTGCTCCTTGTTACTACACTCTTTTGATTCCTCGAAATAAGTGTACGCAAATGCCAGTTTAGAGTCACTTTTGACGCGTGAAGGTTGCCCCTGAAAGGTTTCGTTGGAGCAGCTCTTGGCTCTTAGAAAAAAAACTCCAGTAGACAAACTAGCGCATGCATGGACATGTCATTCTTTGTCACTTGTCGTTTTCTTCAACAACCTCCTTTTTATTATGCCTACAAAATCTCGATTACGCTTTTTCCCAAGTGTGTCTTCCATACGAGAACACTTATGTGCACGATGTAAGCATCTTTTTTTAGTGTGTCGCGAAGTTCTACTGGTTGAATGACAGTAACTGTAATGACTTTTAACTTTCCAGTGTGAAATCTTGTCTGAAAAAAATTGTCGCCCTTATACAAGTATACGTCGTTTCAGCAAATTACAGGTAACATCTTTACCGCATGATTTTTTAGGAAGGAGCCGAGAAAGACTGCATCCCTTCAGGAGATTTTACATTTGCGTGCGATTTTTTTGTTGGTAACCTTGTCCTTCAAGTTTGGCACTTAAGTAAGTTTTGATGGGATCCATATAATCCACAGAGCGGAAGATGCTTACAGTTTACACATGCAAACCAAGTAAAATATTTGAGCGACATCTCAAAAACAAGAAGCAATGATATTAACAAGCTTGCATGTTATGAATGCATGTTATGAATGACATGCGAGGCACTTGAAAATCACCTCTACGGGCGGAAAAGAGGGTGTGTTTCTTCATTCTTTGGGAACGACGCAGTTCACTACGAAGGAAGGGCAAATGTGTCAAGACTAAGGTTTAACTTGGAAAATGAAATATTTATTTGTTTAGCTCCCCGCAAAACCGTTTTATTGGAAAAGTTGATTCCTTGGAATTTTGGAAGAAGTTAGTTATCCAAACTCCAAATAAGGTGTGGCGACGAGGATAATAATATGAGATAGCATACATAAATTTATGTATACATATCCATGCTAAGTGGCAATAATAATAGTGAAGGAGTCAAAAAGCAATCAATATCACTTGACGCTTCCTGTAAACAGTAAACATCATTTATTCGAACATCGAATGCCTATACTGTCTGCTTTCCTTATAGCCTTCTCCACATTTCCGTTGTTGTGCTACCTTGACTTTGCGTTTTTAGCAATTTGGTCGTGACAATAGCGAAAATAGGACTCACGAACTCGGTGTATTGATATTCAACTGGAACTCTGAGCGAAGCTGCATTATGCTACTTTCCTGTTTGTTGACGTTGCAAAGGGAAAGTTGTTGGCTTTTTTCAGGAAAATAACAACATTTATCAAGTCAATATATAAATGTCAGTGCAGCAGCAGAGGTCGGATGTTTGGTTTGCATAGCTCTTGGTTTCATTCAAGCTCCAAAAGTTTTTAGCAAATAAATATTGTGGAAAGTAAGGAACGAAGAGGGAAAGTAATAAGAAGGGCTTTGACCGTTTTCTCGTACTTGTGCAACTTCTTTTGGAAAGAAAAGGAATAGGAGATTATTTTCAGGACACTTTCACCGTCTTGGGAAAGGAATGTAAATTCATATGAGCACAAAAGCACACAAAAAGTTGTCTCATCAAAAATTACCACTTTGCTATCGCTTAACCTCAAATTGGATTCTCTAAAATTCTCTTCCGCACTAGACCTCCCTGAAGTCGTCCTTTATTTATTTTGTGCAAATAATGCTGAGGTCAACGGGAGAACATTGTTCAGCAAGAAAGATGCTTTGTAAATAACAATTTCATTTAGAAAGAAAATGTTTAAAATTACAGGGAAATGTGGTTCTATGAAAACTACAATCATTACATGCATTCATTGGAAGCGTATTTTACAAAGAGAACAATTTCGCGAGGTGCATAGGGCAAACAGTCCACTTTCATTAAGAATTGATGCAGCGCAATTTCCGTCCTTTTGATGAGCCCCACTTGACTCGTCCCAATGTGATGATGGTGCACTAACATTGGCAATGAATTGATAAATTTTATATGGAAGCATGTCGTCATACATACTTTTCTCTTCTAAACGTCAGCCTGCAGTGGCAATCAAATATTGCTTTTCTGGAAAAATTTTCCTCTGAATCGTACTCAAAAGAAAGGCTGCAATATTCCGCCGTATCATTTGTACGAATCAAATGATCCGTACGGAAGGAAGTCGTAATTCGCAAACAAATTCTAAATTTTGTGTCGCAGCGGCAGAAAGAAATGTATTTTGCAAAGAAGTCGTATGATTCCAAATTTCATTGATTTTCAGCTGGAAACCCCCTGACTCAGGACTTTGTCGTCATTCTCTCCTCCTCCTCCTCCTTTATTTATATCTTGTACGTGACCGGCCGCCATCACAAATACCAAATCCAATATTCAATCAACATCAACTCCCTGTCCAGCTCTAGTCCAACACGCTTACAAACCTAAAAACAAGTGTGCATACTTACTCCTATCACTAAACTCTTATCAAGGAGTTACCATTGTCAAATGTAAATTCTCGAACATGATTTAAGCAGGCAGGCCCTGGCCAGAGAGGCTTTTGTTGTAGATTGTAGAGCGTCACCCACCGCTTTGGCTGATAATAAAATTTGATAAGTGGAGATAATAAAATTGACAAATGAGCACGCAACTTGTGAGTCAGGTTCTGCTGTGCAACTTATGTGAATCATCCACACACGAACACACACATATTATTTTTTTGACTCAGATGAACAGTCCAGTGCGCAGTTTTTGAGGTGATGCTTCATCAGGTTTATACGCTATATGCCTTTTACCCTATTTCCTGCGCCACGAGGCGTTGTTGATTGGATTGGTGTTGATTAGATCAACATCAGCGCACACTGGCATGTTTATCATCATCATTCCCGTCATCCTCTCTCGATCCTTGGGGAAACTCAATGCAAAAGCTCAGAAAACGAGAGCGATTTCATCCTGGAAAAATATTGTGTACCTAAACAAGTTGGAGCATAAAATGTTTATATATAGTAAGTATGTGTGTGTGTGTATTTTGAAGGTTTGCTTGATGATAGTTGGATTCGGATCAGGTGTTGTACAACAATTTACTTCGCTCTCCACATTTATGATCGAGGAACGCAGTAACTTTTGCTGGTTCCGTGTTGCTGGACAATTTTTTCATACAGATACATATACTCCGATACAAATACATCATCTCCCTTTTGTGTACACAGTTACTTACTTTTTTTAGCTTGAAATATATTCGCCAGCAGCAGCAGAAAGCTTCTTCTCCGGAAAAGGGAGGTTTCGCCACATAGAGTTTTGTATGTAGCATGTCATAACAATCACTGTACCGTAAATCAAATTGGCAAAAGTTTTGTCGGAATAAGCAGCATGAAATTTTGTGTTCGAACTACTCTGCTTTTTTGAGGAAGGTTATTTTTTAGAGAGAAATCAACAACAAGAACTTTTACTTTAATGCACCAGGAGAAAGGTATGTAGAAAAAGGATATTTATATATTTATATGAGTATAGTGCAGTGCACTCATCCATTTCCTCATGTTAATCATACAAATGAAAACGTAGTGGAAAACTTGCCAGCCAGAATCCGTTATTCATGCAGGCAACATCCGCAACTGCAGTTTTCTCCTTTAAACCTTTTCCCCTCATTTTGGTGAAAGCACAAAAAGGAAAAACAGGGAAAGTGGAGGTGGACTGGACTGGATGATATCTTTTTATACTCTTGCAACTCTGGGAAAGAACGGTGTAATTACCATTTAATATACTAACATTGCTTAATGTTGGCATACTGCGTGCTGCACACAGGGCCTTCGTACTTTCCCTTCGAGTTCCAGACAAACATGTTTCTGTTGTAATAAAAATGCCGTGTATATCAGTTACTTTGGTATACATATATTGCACAAATGGAAAGGTCCGGTTCAGCTTCCATCCAATTGTTTTATTGCTTCAGCCATAATAGCGGCGCATTTAGGTAGCCTCTTGACCTTGTACACGAGCAAATAAATAAATACCGGTATTAGTACACTACTTTTTTACAGAGTTTTTTGCGAGGAAATCACAGCGGAGTGGGCAAAGAAAACGGAAATAAAAAACTCATGCATTAAATGTCCGACTGGACTCCGACAGGGACAAATGCGTTGTAAGAACACGGACCATTGACCAATCCCTTCACTTTTTTCCTCATATTTTTATCCTTGACAGAACCATAGCTCTTGACTTTGACTTTCCAAAGCCTCTCCTTCGCCCTCGGATATTTTTCCCTACGCAATTACCCATCTCGTGATTTTGAGAAATTGTTGTTATTACGAAATGTAGAAAAGGGAAGGAAAAATTTGTGGTCAGTTTTATAGGAAAATGAATGCAATAAATCTGTCTTGTGATTTTCAGAGTCGATAGTCCAGAGTTGATGTTGGATAATGTGATATAATGAGTAGCCGATACATCGGAATCCTACCGGCTCTTGCATTGAACGAGGGCAATAAATCAAAAGAGAATGTTGGCGGAGGGACTTGCGAGGAGGGAACTCCCCTGAAGAGAGCGATAAAGGAGAATGAAGACGCGATAATTCATAGCATACTCTCTCCGTCTCCTCCTTCAACGAGCATCCCTTCAGGGAAAGCCAACGAAGATGGAGGGAGCAGCGATGATAAAAGTAACGGCACAGCTGTCACGAAAGGATTGTCTCCACTCTTGGATTACCTCTTTGAGGACGGGCAGTTGACACGAGTCGAGTATGATATTGTGGATAACGCCGAGTCAGAACTGGAACAAGTGCAGTTTCTTTTGAAAATATTGGTAGACACAAAGTTAGTTGCATAAAAAAATTCGTCGACAGTTAAAATGCCAGTAATTAAATTTTACGTGCTATTAATAGGAATGGATGAAAGGGAAATGTAGCTTTTATTTCGTCATAAATGTGCTTGTCATATTCCTTTTGTTTATTTCTATCTGTATTTTTGTACCTGTTTCATACTTGTCATGGAGTACCAATGGATCTGTTCGTCTCGATTACCTTACCGGAACGAAATTGGTTAAAAAAGGACGCTAAAGTTAAACAGGTAAAAGGTATCGGATGAGAGTGCTTCATTGAATTCAAGTTTGTGAAGACATGTACTCGTTTCTTGAGAGTGATAATGATGTCGGTAGGTGTGATGTGTTGTATCTTGTATTTATGTTTGCAATGTGCATTGGTGGGGAAAGGTAAAATTTCACTGGAGAAAACCTTGGAGAAAGTGGAACAGATCAGAAAAGCAAAACATGTTACTGGGTTTATGAGCTCTCGTGATAGATACAGTACAACACGAATAAGTATATGTTGGCCTGCTTTACTCCCTGTCTTCCGACTGTAACACACGAATATCTAAAAACCGGTTGACTTGCTTCTGCAATAAAATTGTGAATTCGTGTGATGATAACAAACCCTTGCAGCAGCATGCTACGTAGAAAATGGAGAAGTGGTACATAGAAGACTGGGAAAAGCAAACGATTTTCCAAATGCAATTGTTACAGACTGACTAAGAAAACTTGGCATTTTCCTCGCTTCCTTATTTGTTTGTCGTTGTCGCTCGTCTCTTCGTCAAATCCTCTTCTTCTTCACGCTGATGTACAAATACGCTTACGGGGCTTCAAATTCTTAAGTTTATATAAGACTTTTCTCCCATTGATCGACGAATGTGTGTCATACATTTACCCAGGGACGATGTAGCCTTGGAAGTACTACTCGACTATTTGAAGAAGTTAGATCCCAGCTCAGAGTCAATTCGCAGGTTGTGCGCAACATTTCCAGGAAATGGAACGAGCAATGGCAGTTATTGCGACGGAGGAGAAACAAAAGTTGATGTTAATGAGAGCAGTTTCATTTCAACCATTTTCATCAAATTTGATACAACTGCCGGCAGCAAACCGAGGACTCGACGGGATTTTTACTATGGAAGTAGCCAGAGGAAATTCTTTGGGAAAGAGAGTGACCAAAATCATATTAAAGAAGTTGAGTCCGAGGCCGGAGTCAAAATCATGAGAAGGGAACATGCGATGAGCCGAGATCACACCCAAGCGAATAAGGAAATCACAGATTTTAGGGACTTTTACTGTAAGGCACCATACAAAAGTGTTTCAGAACAAAATGACCTTGACACATGTATCATTATCGAGATCTATCGTCGGCAATCGATCAATAAGAAATGGTTCTCGTTTCAAATCTGCAAGTCGAGATAAAGTGATACAGCAGATATACGTACATTTATCGGGTATCGTTTTAATGTGTGTATCATTTCCCCACTTTTTCCAGTAACAAATGCCTGCCTTGAACTAGTCCGACCCATAATCTTGGGAAGCCAAGAAAGCCTGACAGCTTCAGGATGGGAGAGAGTGCTGCGAAATATAAATGGCCTGCTCAGTACAGATGTTCTCTCCATCAAAGATCTCCTCTTCCAGATCAAATCCTTCGATCAAAGTGAGTCGGAGGAGGAGGAACGCCGAGTAACACAGGAAGTGAGGCGAATTGAGAGGGAAAGGAAGCAACAGCTTCAAGGGAAAGTTGACTCCCAAAATGATGATGATGAAGGGGATTCTGGAACTGGTGGAATTGTCGACGACCTTGTAGAAACTCAAGGAAGCACGAGGACAAGTGAAAGACTAAATGAAGACATTAAGGTGAAGCAGGTCAATTGGGATCAAATCATTTACCACTCTCTCCAAATGTGGAAGCAAAGGAATGGACTTCACTCCACTTTCTACAGTTTGGTTGGCCTCTTCCAACATTCCAGATTGTATCAAACAGCTGGTGAGTTTTAAAAATGCATGGAATACACTTTAATGGAAATAAGTGTAAATGACATGATATGTCTCTCCTTGAAACTCTCAGCTCGCTCTTAGTAAAAGTGAAATGATTGAAACAAAAAACTTTTTTTATGTGTTTCGAGGAAGTGGAAGGGCACTGGCACACATATTCTCTTCTGACACGAGGAAATTGAAAGTTGAGAAAGTACTCAAAGATTGCATTTGTTCAAACAAAACATTTCTCATTTGCTTCAAATGAGTTAATTTTCAGAGTCGTGAGTAGTTCAAAAATAGAAAGCAATCTACTAAATTAACGTCCGTATTTGAGAAGAAGAGTAAATGATTAAATTGTACTTGGATTGTTTATTCCTTGTCGAAAATTAATTTCCTTCCCATCTCATCCAAGTAGAATCTTAGTTAGTTAAAGTCTATAAGGAAATTACTTTTTAGAAGTAAACAGTATAAGGGGAAGGGGCAACATGCACTTTCTCTTCAAACAAAGAAAGAGGAGAAAGTTTTCTTGTTACAAAGAAAGGTTTATTCATTTCGACTATATATTTCTTGTTTCTTAGATTCCCTTCTGGCAAGGAAAATGGGAATTCAAGCAAAGGAAATTGAGAAGGATCCCGAGCAGCATGAAGTTATCGATGCGAACCTGAATCTACGGCGAGCATCAACAGCAAGCACATCCACAATGCTGGAGAAATCACACTTTTTACGGAAATTCTATTCTCCTTCCTCCAGACGAAGTGCTGGAAAAGGTTCTCCAACTAATTCAGAGTTGGGGAGTAGCCTATCCACAAGAAGAGACCGTGTGAGCGTGAGTCCCGTTCTAAGTTTGGATTTGGATTTATTGTGACGTGGCGCAGGCCAATGCAATGCAATAAACATGGTTGTATATTTTCCCAAACTGGGAGAAAAACATACTTGCCACAAGTGCTCTTTCTCAAAAAAAAAAAGTTTTAGTTTTTTGTGTGTGTCTCACGTTCACACTACTACTACTCCGCATAAGTTATGTGCAGCCGTACCTACTTGACATGGTGTGCAAACCTTATATGATATCACGGATATCACTCACGTACAAAACACCTATTTCTACCAGACGAACAAAAAATCCAACCAGCCAACAAAAACCAAATGAACCAAGCTTGTTTTGTTTCCATTTCTTTCTTTCTATATTTAGAATGAAAGTTCACACTCGCCCTCTGAGAGAATATCGCAAATAAACGAACACTTCTTTCCTTTTTATGAATCTACTCTGAGTTTTTTGTATCACTGAAACATAAAGGGTGAGATATATTTGTACCATGGTCGTTCTCATTCTCACAAAGAAATACTTTTTTTCTCAACAACAAAAACGGCTGGGAACTGCAACCGCATGACTTTCCACTTCCATGACTTTTCCTCTCTTTTCTGGTTTCATTTTGTAAGGCGAACGTAAATAAACAGAAGAAGAAAAAGAGTTGAGAAAGAATCACTTTATTTTTATACTTTCACATTGCTCCATCCATGCCGTTTTGTAATCGTTTTTTTTCCTCCAGGATGAGAATCATATCCACTCTTACATTTTTACGTTAGATATATTTCAATGATGCTTCCCCGTATTTTTACGTGCGTGAGCGTGTGTGTACGTCACGCGTAGATACACCTTCATTATTTATATACACTTTTGTTCTTTCTACATTTCCTACCTTCCTCTTTTGCAAAACGGGGGGTTTTTTACCCAAAAAATTCCAACTGGAAAAATGAGCATATTTTTTATGTGGAAATGTACAGGCGCTCCTCCGGATCCATATTATTTTTTTTTCGCTGACAGGAAGAATTGCTAACGGCACGGGTTGTTCCCGGTAGGGAATCTAGCGATAGAGGGAAATGCACGTGTGTGTGTGTGTGTGTTCTTTTTAGCAAAAACATATCGTTCTCCCCTTTATTCCCATATATAACGTTTACGTGGTGTGATAGTGTAGCCGTAAACTTGGCCATAAATAACCAAGTATATTATGTCAGGCTGAAGTATATGCCTCATCTCTTGCTAGAAACAAACGTTGGAGGAGTGGGTGAATGGGTGTAGGGTAGAGATGTACTTTGTTTGCGAAGTAATTTGGAGACGTTTTATATCGCATGGCTTATGTACTAAATTTCACACGTCATAGTTTGGATGTATTTTTCAATCCATATGCACGATGGGACTACACGAAACTCATCCCATCATCGAAAATGTAATTCGAATTTTCTGCGTTGTTCACAACGATCGTGTAAGCACAACTTCAACTCATTCCTTCCTTCCTTTGGGAAATTCTCGTTGAGTTCCGAATTTGATTCGAAGCCTTCCTCAACTGAAACTTGATTACGAATTGAAAGTGTGTGCTTGTGCATTCTATTGATAGATTTGCCAATGTTTACCAAAAAAATACCAATTTCGCCTACTCAAATATCTCGTCGCAATCTCAAATTTAAATTTCTTTTTTCATTCCGTAAAACAATGTAATTCATGAATGGAAGCTTTAGTTTTTATTAACAAAAGACTTGAATATTTTTTTGTTGAAGTTTCGGATTACTTCATCATCCCTCCAAATTTGTAAACTGGTATGTCCCCCGTTCCCCTTCGTGGTTGAGAAAATACACAAAGGATTACACATTGTCTGCATTCTGCTTATTTAGTTATTCCAGGAGCGCTGATGGCAGTTCAAGGGAGTTGAAACAAAAAGAGTGGGTATTGTTCCATCCAATTCAGGTATCCTCTTTTCCACAAATTTTCATCAGTCTCCCAATTCGGAGAATAAATAGACTAGCGTGCTTTTAGAGATGATTGCTACTCCAGAAATGATGATGATGATGATAGCCATGATGGGACCACATATGAGACTCACTCCCAGTCATCAAAATTCATTCGCAGTTCGCAGCAGGATGGGAGTGGGAGATCCACGAAGAAAACCATAGCCTCGTCTGAATTCAGAGCAGAGTTGTGTCAGCTTCTAGTATTTATTATTTTCCACGGGAATTCGCAGAAAAAAATCAGTTTCCATACTGGACTTCCACTGCATGGGAGATTCACGTGTGGAATATATATGTGATAGCCCAACTTACCTGGAAACGTCAAACTGTCTTGTTCATGCTTAGAAAATGTGTAAGCTTCTATGAACAGGATTTTGTTAGGGCTTTTCCTTGTTCCATGAAATACCCCAACACGTTTTTTTACTCTAATAGACCGGAGGGGCACTTCCCAAAAATAATAATGAAAAATAGGTGGCATTACCGGTGATTCATATGGTAATTATAGACTTATGCTCTTTTTCGACGAAAAACTGTGATTAAGCACGCGATCCTCATCGTTGATATTGCAGATATGACGTACGTTCTTACCTACTTAAACTTTCTAGCGAAATGCCAGGGAACTGTATCGGAATCTTTTGTGTGCACGCGGGGAGAGAAAATGCAGTATGCAGGGATTTTTTCCATGTTGGATTTGGACGAAAGGGGAAAAAGTGAGAACATGGACAGATATTGATTTACCACCTTCCTTCAATTCAAGTGACATTAGACTAGGTCATATAACTTCAAACAACTTTGTAATGTCATAAGTTTTTATGAGGAACGTTTGCAAACTGCAACAAAAAAACATGCAATCTAACTAAAATGGAACTCGAATGTCGCGTGCACTGGAAGGTGCATGACACATCATTCATATGACGCAGTATGGTGGTCTTTCCCAAATATTAACTACGTCGGATCGAGGCAGGAGGTAGCCAGCCACTCATTAAAAATCAAGTGTTGAAATGTTGAAAGTGTATGACCAAAAAAATGAACAACCAAACACCAAACTCATATTCAGATCAAAATGACGAAACATTTTATTTTACTTTTTTCAAAAAACTCTTTCCTCACCTTCAACATTCACGAAGTTGAAGTAAATTCAGATAGTCGCAACACCCGACATTGAACATATGGGTACAATATAAAAGGCTAAACTAAACACACAACTCTAAAAGTTAAATTACTAACATGTTTCATAATATGGCCATGGTTCAAAATTAGAGGGAGGATACGATATACTCTACTACTAAAAATTGCAAAAGGAGACCTTCTCAACACCACCTACACCAACAATTCATATTTAATACTATTTTTATTACTCGCTTTGAACGTGTCATGTCTAAAAAGAAGCACGCCATAAAAATTTGTGATGAAGCTTTTACACCTTCATTTGTGTTTGTAACGTGTGCGAAAAAAATTGTTTCATGTTTCTTTTTTTTGTGAGTTTCACACACAACTCCAACTTTTCGCGACATCATTAAAATGGAGAAATGTCAATCTCAATGTCGCCAAAATAATGCTTCACCTAAAGACGTTTATAATACTTATTTCAAAAACTGTTTCGTATCATGACGGAACAGCCCCACATGCCATCAGTATTGGTAAAACTGATATTTAACCTCGGACGGAGCTTTAATACTATTTCCTTTAACTTTACGTATTTCCAGACTTACATCTAAAATAATACTTTTAAAAATCCCCATATCACTTCGCCATTTCACTCTTGTCCAAAGAAAAGTGCAAAAAACTCACTACATCAATTTACGTGTCTCCTTACATAAAAGTCGACTCTCCGTCATATTTTCATGCAAAGAGAAATCTTATTGAGTTTTTCTATTTTCTCCTCTCAATTCCTCAGGACGAAAATGGGGTTTGAATATATATGGCATATACAGAAGAACATATATGAAATTGGAAAGGTTTCTCTTTTATTTTCTTTACATTACAGTCCCATTCACTCATTCATTTCCCTTCTTGAATGTATGCTTCTGAACTTCTTTTCCTCAGATACAAAAATGTAATAAGTTTATGGGAATACGTGTGTCTGAGCAGTTTCTCCTCATCCGGCATATCGCTCGTTCGTTGAATCTATTCCAAGTTCCGTTCCTTGTGTAGTACTATCATCCTTACGCAAGGAACGTAAAACGTAATAGTATTATATGGCAATCAATCATTGTCCTTTCCCCAAAGGAATATTTGATACTACATAATAATACACTAGAGTTAGTAGTGCAAATTTTTCTCTCCAATCCCTTCATCTTGTTCGTCTATACATTTTTCCCTGAGAGAAAATGGCATTTTTTACAGAGTTGCACACGAGAAACTTCCTGTACACATCAAAGTACATGTACATCATCTATTCCTATACACCACCTGTCCTCCACAATCTTCTAAGAGCAATATGTACACTTCGGTTTTCCGTATAAAATATTGGTAAACAATTTCTCTCTGCGTTTTTTTGTGAGACACGAGAGAACTAATCACATCTCAAGTTGCCCTCATGTGTCATTCGCAGAAAGTGCATTTACATATAGTACACATCTCTATTTGCAAACTTACACTCTAACAAATTACATGACTGTGTTTGAATTCACTTAAAAAAAGTAGGCTACAGCAGACTCTAGACTTTTTTGTGTGTGTACATAAGGACATGTGTAATTTAATACATTTTTGACAATGAGAAGTAGACTTATGCATACATAATACTTTTCACGTGTAAAAAAATATTACCGAAACAGGATAACCTACTTCCCTTTCCTCCTCTCTCTCAGTAGGGCGTCTCCAGAGAAAAAAAATAAACTTGTTTCTTTCAGTGGGGAGATGGGGAGAGAGAGAGAGTGCACACATACATAATCCTCATCACTCTTCCTTTACAGTTCAGTCGTCTCAAGATGCTTCTTGAGAATAAGGCACGGAGCATTTTGCTGCTGATCGATACGATTCGTATAAATCAAATTGCGATGATAGGTTCGATTCAGGTCATTCCTCCGTGAAATATCCGAACCTCCGAAACTCCTCATGTGAGACGATGGAGGGGAGGCCGACTCGGTCGCAGTGGTTGCAATCGCATTCTCATCCAATGAGTCCCTTGCTTCGGAGTTATCACTGGAAAATTACATTTTTTGATTGAGTTTTTAGATGAGAATTTTTTTATATAGTCTGCATTTTCTGGAAGGGAGGGTTTTCAAAGTCAGGACAATGTCGAACATATCCTTCACCTTGTCAGTTTGGGGATTTTTTCCAACAATCTTTTGGATTCGTGTAGAAATGATTCTCAATACTATATTTTTATGCAATGTAAAGCTCCGACTGTATTTACACAAAGATACAGAAATTATTAAGTACAAATTCCTTAACCTAGTCACCGTGCCCTCAGTAATAAAAAAAGCTTTTCTATTAAAAAAAGTCACAAGAATACACCGCGCACGTTTCTAAAATCTAATTTATCAAATGGATAAAAACATTACAAAATAATCACATCTGCTTTTGCGTCACACTTTACTGATAAACTGGAAAAAATATACTATATTATATATAGGCTAGACAGTGCATTTTAAATGGACCAGTAGCAAAAACCCCGTTATAGCGTTTTACACGACTAAAACCATAAACCATCCAAGCGATTCATGATTCACCTTCTAAATTACAACTTAAAACCAAACACATATCACGTTTCCAATCCGAGAAAGCATCTCCTCTCTACAAAAAAATAACGCTTGCTCGTGCTCATCATCATCATCATCGTGAGTTTTCTAGCAGAGTACATCTCAAGTTTTCTTGTAGCATCATCAAAACATGTCGATGAAACACGTACACACGAACGAGACGAGACACGACTCAAGGCTGAAGTTACTACAATTTTAATCTGACTTTATCTCTAAAAATCCGAAAGAAAGAAGCCGCGCGGTGGAGAACGTACAAGAGAACTAAATCGGGTTACTTTTTTGAGCATCTCTTCGCAACACCACCACTACAACTTTCTTTTTTGGCATTGGTTGAGGGAGGAGCGGCTGTTGATGTAGTGCTAGTAGCCGCAATAACGGATTCGCTACAAAAAAATTACCCAAATAATATATAATGTAGAGATGTATATACATAAAGTGGAGAGGACGAGGTTACATATTTATATATACTTTGTAATAGTTACAGGAAAGAAAGGCCAAGGGCAAGAAGAGTCATTTGCAATCACCGGAAAGGAAACGAAAGCCAAGATTTTTTTCTTCGAGTCTTTCAAACGAGCGATAAAACCTTTTAATAAACTACGCCAGTGTGAGAAAGCAGTCGAGGTAGAGGAGCTAGATCTATACTTTTTTTCTAGAACCTACATAAGAATATATATTATAGATATAGACATCGTGCAAAGCATTTCTTTTCAACCAGAATCATCATCATCAACATCAAGTGAAATATTGTTTTGCATAGATCAAGATCATGAACATGCTCATCAAAAGAGAAAATTCTTGATAAATTTGTTTTATACTATTTTCTACCTGAGCGAATCTTCTTTGCACCATGTGTTATGATAGGCTTGCATCCAAATGGGATTTGATCCTTCGTTGCTCATCAAGTTCGTGTTGGGAACATTGCCCGACCTTGGCAGGATGGTGGAACTTGAGCCTGAAGCGGAATCCGTGTTTTTGTTCAGGAAAAAAATATGGAAAGAAAGAGAGACAGGGAACACGTACATCAAAACACAACCTTTTTATAATCTTTCTCAAGTTGATTAGTATTCGGATGATGAAAGCGAGAGGCTCGTGTGCATGGCATAAATGTATGAAATCATAGTACCGCATGTGCCAAATGAAAATCCTCATAAGAAAAAGATGAAGGGTACAGAGAGCGAGAGAAGGAAGCCAACAGCTAGCCTAGCAGATATGTCCATCTGAGAAATCCAAGATAAAAGAAATGCCAGGAAAGGATGAGGAGAGAAAAGAGGATTGAAAAGTTGTAGCTTGACTTCTTAGAGAGAGAGAGAGAGAGAGTTGACTAGATGAGGTTTTGTAACCACACCACATATCCCAACAAATGGTAGGAAATGGAGATTTTTTACGGGATAGATTTTTTCTTCTTCAGAGGAGATTTAAGGAGAGAGAAAAAAGTTGGCATGCCTTGCGTAACTTTTACGTGGAAAAATAAGCATGCCTAAAAGACGTGAGGTGGTGTAAGAAAGGAGATGAAAGTTTGTTCTAGGAATTAGGTATATTAGACGTTACATAAAATAGCAATTCCAGACCAGACCAGGTTAAGATGAAGCAATCCAAAAAGCTGTGGAGAAGTGCTTATAAAAGTATGTATGCCTATTTTAATGTAAGTAGGTTAGTACAAGTTAAAAAAAATACTACGAGCTTTACTAGTTTTATAAGAGGAGACCATAAGAGGAAGACACAACACGACCGCAAAGACAATTACATTGAGCAGGAACACATCTAAAGACAGAGAGTAGCGATACGAAGGGATATATTGTTTTCAAGAGTCTGAAGACGAAGGGACGAGAAATTCAGTAGGCTCAAATAGAATGACAGAAGAGGAGCAGCTCCTATTGTTATTATTATGATTAGTGAAGCCGTTGTTGTAGCCGTTATAGCAGCTCAGCTTTCGCTTGCATCTCTGAGAGGAGGAGGAGGAGGAGGAGGCGATGGAGTTGTTATTACTCGTACCGTAGGCATTCGCCGTGGCAGCTTTCAATTGTCGCTGATACTTGGCGCGTTGAGCAAAGCAGAGGGAGATGACGACGAGGAGGAGCAAAGCCAAGAAGAGCGCGGATCCGGTTGCGTAGACGAGGAACAAGCTCTTCGTGTCCTCTGACGCTTTGTTCGCTGCCAACACGTAAGTGGACCCTTGTGTATCGAGAACGTTAAAGTCTTTGAACAACTCGTCGAGCTCCTCGATGTTCAAGTCGATGAGCTTGAGCACGTCTCCCACTTCGAGCACTGCGTTCTGCTGCGGATGCACGAGGTGAACGTAAAAGTCCGTCTTCGTCTTGTCCACAGAGCCATCCTTGTTCTCGTGGTACTTGAAGTTCTCATCAACGTTCACAATGAGACCGGTCACATTGCCAAGGGTTCTTGTGAAAACATCCGCCTGCTGACGTACTTCCTGAGGACTCATCCGCACCACAATCTTCACCTTCTGATCATCCCTGAGGAGGTAGACCAAGGCTTTGGCTCTGTCTTGAAGACCGCCTGTGTCATTCACGCCCACGCTGATGACAAAGTGACCCTTCATGTCGGGCTGGGGATCAAATGCGAGGCTGATCGCGCCCGTTTTCGAGTCGATGTTGAACAATGGGTTGTCGTTATTAATTAAATGGCTGAGACCTTCGGACAAGGACATGGTAATCGGGTGGATTATAAAGTATTTGAGCTTCGCATTCGGTGCGGAGTCAGCGTCGTTCGCTGTCACTCTCATGAATTCGGTGCCGTAGTCGGTACTTGTTGAGACGCCTCCGGTGAACACCTTCTTGATGAAGCGCGGTCTAAAAATACATGATAAAATGGAAGGGATTTTATTAATGGAAAACTCTTGTTGCCACTCCGCATTATAATGAATCGTCCTTGTAGCTTTCTCTGTGTAACGCCAAAAGTTGACGATGTTGACATTTACTGGATTTTGATTGTGCCATGATTTTTGTCAGAGAAAAAAACATTCATAACCTTTCACATGATACACAAGGCATATAAATAAAATACACGTACGGATTGTCATTGACGTCCACAACTTTAATTACGACTCTCAACAAGGACGTTTCCTCCATCCGCAAAATGTCAATCTTGTTGACATCAACGTGGCAGTCTTCGGTGGCCAAAATCACAAGAGTGTGATTACTCTGCTTCTCACGGTCCAGTTTCACTTTCGCGATGAGCACATGGGAAATTGGGTCCACATGGAAGTATCTCAGCGAGTTGTTGTTGCTATTGCTGCTAGTCCGCTGCTCTGGAAGAATGAAGTAGCACACTTGAGACGTCTTCTGCTCTTCCTCGTCTTCATCATCTCGATCCACAGTTGCTGGAAGCTGAACACGCTCTTTCCCAGGTGAAGCATTTTCTAATAAAGTTGACACACAAAAAATATATATATTTCTGATGAGCACATTATACCACTTCAGTTGAGCTTGGGACCATATATAATATGTCCACTCCATTCCACTCAAGACAAGTTTATAGCTGAGCGAGAGGAGAAAGTTGGGAAAGCGCTTTCACAAACTTTCTTCCCTTCGGCGACAAAAGTGTAACTTTTTTTATTTGGAGAAAGTTGGAAATGGAAAGTTGGGAAAGCTAAATTCTGAACGATTTATTATAAAATGTATATACGGTTGATACACTATAAAAAAGTATCTTTCTGATGGGAAAGAATAAGTACGGAAGACAGCTATAAAAAATATAGGATAAAAAAAGTATATTTTTTCACCTGTGAGCTGTGTAACAAACTCTGATTGCGTAAATGCCGGCTTGTAGTCATCAATATTTTTCACCAAAATTGTCAAATCCAGTTCGGAGGAAAGTGGAGTTGGGATTCCCAAATCGTACGCCTCGATTCGAAGCTATAAATTCAAGCAGAAATCATCAGTTTCTTTATGTACCTAATGAAAAATGTATACAAAAGGCGAAAAGGGGAAAAAAGTGAAAATTGCGTTCTAGTTTTTTTAGATAGAAAATTCTATTTTCAGCGCCAGATATCCAGATGCCACTTTCTTTGATGAAATAGCAAGAGCCAAAAAAACGTAGTGCATCACTCATTTTCATTCATGACAAAGATATATTTTAGCTGAATGGATGGAAGAGAAAAACTACTGTTTCTTGAATGGAAGTCAAGCTCGAGATAAGATTATGAATAATGATCTGGATGAACGTATCCTACATAAATACAGAGCTATTTATATTGTTATGCTTCTGGAGTTCAAGCTGCACCTTTTGGCAAGGATGAAATGGAGAATACATAATCCATCCGAGTAAAAGTCAGAGAAAAGAGGATCACCAACCAAAAACCACGACAGAAAAAAGGAGAGAGAGAGAGAAATGAGTATGGGAGTTGGGACTTACATGGTAAATCTTCTGTCTCTCCCGATCCAACGGTTGAGCTAGCGTGAGAACTCCAGTGGTGGGATCAATATTGAACGCCTCCCAGTGCCTGGAGAACTCTTGGCGAAACTTGTAGCGGACTACCCCATTATTTCCAATATCCGAGTCTACGGCTCGCACTTGAAGTATTGTTGAACCAACAGTTGCATTCTAGTAAAAAAAGTACCAATTTTTATGTTTAGAGAGCATGTATACATATCTTCTTCGCAGAAACTTTTTTGCAACGTTTCGAAACACATGTAATTGCTTCTTCCGTAGGAATCGTGTCAGAATTACACTTTTTATTGGAAATGGCAGATTTATAAGTTTTTTTTACAAGAAAAGTAGCTTACCTCAGGAACTCGGATTGTGTAGTTTTGAGATGGATTAATGAATACGGGCTGGAAAGAGAGAAGGAGAAAAATGTGATTTTAATGAGATAATAATTGGAGTTACGAATCAGATCATTAGCTTCCACCACCATGTCTCTCCCACCCACCACCACCGCCAACGTGAATGCATGGATTGGATACTTAAATATGTGTAGGACTTGGAAGAGAGTTAAGTGAAGAGCACTTAAAGCTCCAGACTTGTCCAACTTTCATCCACGCCATTCTCAACTATGTCAAGTGGATAAAAAATAACTTGGTTTATTCCGTATAATAGGATCTCATTGAGAGTTGAATTACCTTCTGGTCATTAAAATCTAGAGAAGAGGAAGCAAACAAAAAACATCACTTTAGTTTTTACGCTTGATGAAAAACGATTTCGCGGAAGTCGCGAGAGAGAAAGGGTTTTCAAGCAAAACGAGAAATGTCTGCAAAAAAATAAATGTCTACGAACGCCCATGCATTTTCCTGCTGATCATTACTATAAAAAGTAGTATGGCACAGCTGGCTAAATCCATATAATAGCTTTCACTCTTTTCCATGATCGCTTACCGAGAATGCAAATTTTGAACTCTTTCGTCGCGACATTTGGTGGATTTCCTCCATCCATGGCATCAATAATGAGAGAATAGTTGCCATAAAATCCTTTCAGCGATCTGTTCGGCACAACTTTCGCAATGTTCTTCCCTTGTTCCAACTTGAACAGCCCGAGCTCGTTTCCCGATTTTATCTTGAATGAGATCCATCCGTTGGCTGTGTTCTCGTCGTCTCCTATAGATTTGTGTTGTTTCCAGGAAAATTCCAGAAAAAATAAAAGGATGAATCAGAGAGAGAGTGGAAAAGCATTTGTGTTTGGGGAAGGGGCAATTCGAAGGTTTATTTCATGCTAAAACAACTTTTCAATAATCTTGTGCAATAATACAGAGAGAACTTTTACTTCCTTCCAGCACTTTCTCTGGTCGAAGCATACATACATCTTATATGCATCATTGGCTTAGCCAAAATTCCAGTGAACAGGCGGAAAATGATGGAATTTTATCCGTGAGCATGAAAAATTCACATGAAAAATCGTCTGAGACACTCGTTTTCCAAAAACTAAATGCATAGTTTTCAGGAAGCTATCAACCAGACTTCTCAAGTGGAAGTATGCATATTATGCATACGTAAGTTTTTTAAGTTGCGAAGCATTCATAAATTGTTAATGTAGTACGGCTAAAAGCCTAAAAACTCTTCGAAACGTGCCCTTTTCTTAGTCTTAAAATATAAATCAAGTTCGATGGGGGAAAGTGGATGGATTTATACGAGTAATAATGTAATAAAAATGGGATAATGTGGGAAATGATGAAATCGAAAGTGTGTGTGTTTGTGTATACCATCTCGGGCTCTGATAGTCATGATGACTTCCTCATGGAACTCCGTGACGGAGTTGCAGGAATGAGGATCTTCCCGATTGATATCGTCTTCGAGGAACTTGGGCGCTTGGTCATTTGTATCCATGATATTGACGGTGATTTGTTTGAAGGCGTTCCGACTCTCTCCGGTGGCATAGCCATAGCGAAAGTTGTCAAAAGCTTGGATTACGAGAGCGTAGCTGGCCTGCTCCTCTCGATCCAGTGGCTCAGCGACAGCGATCTTCCCAGAGTCGGGGTCCACCAGGAACTTCCCGTTCGACGAGGTTCGATCAAGGAGGTAAGTAATTTTCCCAAAGCTCCCCGAGTCCGCGTCTCTTGCCTCCACTCGGGCTACAACTGTGCCCACGACAGAGTCCTCTTTCACTTGGATACTTGAGATGGCATCAGTAAACACGGGCTAAATTGAGCATACCAACAAAAATATATATATATAGAGAGCTATATGCTTTTAACGAATTCCCATACACCTAGACACTTATAGACATACTTACAGCAAGCAAATGGAGGTGTATCAAATGAAATAAAATGGAAAAAGCATCTTTTATAAAAGCGTGCAAACATTGACGATGTAAACAAACTAGAAGCGAGGATAAGACTGTTTTATGGATGAGACGTGTGCGCACCGTTACCCTTACATATGCAACATCTCTATATCTATATCTGAGGGAATCTGAAGTAGATTACAGAATGAAATTGAATTTTTTTCCTAAAAGAGTAATCATGGATGTTCATTGTAGCGAGAAGAGGTTCGTGGAGAGAGAGAGCCTTCCATCAAAAATAGGAAATGCTCTTCTCATCATCCCAGTGAAAGCAAACGTGCTCTTCACATGAAGGCTTGGCTTTGAATGAGGCATAATCATATCATCATCATCATCCTCTCATCTTGAGTCTTGGCTCGATCTCTCTCTCTCTCTCTCTCTCTCTCTCTCTCTCTCTCGTTGAAATACAGCCTTCATCAAAGAGCCCTCTTAATGTGTTTGTAAACAGCAATTTATTAATTTTCTAGATTGAACGGGTCACTTCACATGACATAATCATATCAAAGACACACTCTTCACATCCTCTCCCCACCTCCCCATCATTCTCGGGAGCTTTTCATCAAAAGATGAAGGATCATCATCATCATAATACATTTCATTATCTCTCATCCCTCTTCCCTTTCACCGCTTTAATCACGGCCTTAGATCATTATTCACGCTTTAAGAGGTTTGTTTACGAATACATCACAAAGATTCCAGATCCAGACTGAGCTCTCATCGCTAAAAAAAATGCGATACACTAGAGCATTCCAAATCCAACTCTAAGCAAGAGGATGGAAGTATGCACTTTCCTGTACAACGAAACGAAACCAGGAAATCGTGTTGACAAACACTAGACTCATTCTGAACTTTTAGGAATTCCGGTCAGACACGAAACAAATGAGAATGAGGACGTAGACATGCATAAAAAAGGGTCCGAGTATACGCATACGGAAGAATATGCAATTGGCGAGAAAGCAAAATGGGGAAAGGGAAGCTTGGAATGAGGAAACCCAAACGGAAGAAAGGCAAAGATTAAATGCAATCGCGAAGGGAAAGGAAGAAAGTGCCTCAAGAACATTAGCCAAAAGTTTTCTTCTTCTAAGCTTACGTTATTGTCATTCGTATCTGTCACCCTAAGAATGACAGGTACTACAGCATGTCGCTTTCCTGGAAAGATTCCGGCGTCCTCGGCTACAACTGTGAAATTGATCCAATCTCGGAGCTCACGATCAATCTTGGCAGTCACTTCAATTACACCGGTATCCGGGTCGATTGTCAAGGGAAAGGACACTCCGTCCTTGTCATCCTTCGGTGGCAACACCGAATACTTGATTGTACGGTTGAGGTCCGCGTCATCCGCTGTGACAGTGAGCACAGCTGTGCCCTCCTCCGTGTTCTCGGGAATGGAGGCGTAGTACGGATTTGATCGGAAGACGGGGTCATTATCGTTGACGTCGAGAACGTGGACAATCACAACGGAATGAGCCAATTGTGGCCCTGTCGCGGATGCAATGTCTTCGACGACAAGGGCGAGCTTGACAGTTTCCATCACCTCGCGGTCAATCCGTTTCTCGCCTGTTTTGAGGACGCCGTCCACCGGGTCCAGGGAGAAGAAGTCATCAAGATCTGCATCCCGGACGAGTATTCCTCGCTCGTTCCTCGCTTCGGAAATGTTGAAGTTGATGGTGTAGCGGAGGATCGCATTCGAGTCGGGATCAGAGGCACGGATGTTCGTGATGTAGAATTTTGGAGGAGAGTTTTCCAAAACACGAGCATGAAATATTCCTCCCAGACCGATATTAATATTATTATGTCCAACTGAAGATTCAGTTCCTCTCGCTCCTCTCGAGTCGGCCGAACCTGAAGCTGCATCTGGTTGTAGTTGTCCAGCAGGATTTTCCAGATCATTGAATTCAAACTTTGGGAGCTTGTTGTTGATGTCTTTGATGGTGATGTTGAGCACACTTGACTTCTCACTCTGCTTTCCGCCTCCGTCGAGAGCGACAACTTGGAGGAGGTGGTGTGGCTTGACGTTGTAGTCGAGCACAGCACCCGGGGCAAGACGAACCGTTCCAGTTTCCGGCTCGATGACAAACTTATCTTGAGCCCCATGCTCGATCCGGTAGAAGACTCGGTTGAAAGGACTTGAGCCGTCGCCATCCGTCGCCTCCACCGTCATTATCTGCGTCCCACCAGGCATGTCCTCTCGAATTGTCTTCCCATGGTACAACTTGGGGAAGACAGGCTTCCAGTCGTTCACATCGAACACGAAGAGAGTGAGGAAGGACAGGGAGAACTGCTGAGGCTTGCCCATATCATTCGCCCGAATGGTGAAGTTGAGTCGCTTCACATTACTCTCAGGATGGGATCTGGAAATGGGCAGCTTTTCAAAGTCAATTGACTTGGACACCTTCACCCGACCCGAGAGGTTGTCCACTTCTAACCAGTTCTCCTCGTTCCCTGCCACTATCGAGTAATGAATCTCGCTGTTCACCGTCTCTGCATGGGGCCAAACAAAAATATTATTGTTAACATGAAAGCCTTCCTCAAAATATTTTCGTGAAAGTAAGAGCGTATTGTTCTTCTTCTCGAAGAAGAAAAAAACGAAATATTTCTGGTTTTTTTGTAGCAAGTAGCGATTAAAGGTAGCATATGACATACCACCCATTCGACAAGTGAAATTAGCTAATAAAATTTATTGCGAAAAGCGAGAGAAATTATTATTATGAAAAAATAGTGGATTTACCCTTTAAATCATCATCTCTCGCTTGAAAGCGGAGGGGAGACACAAAATCCTTCTCGTTCTCGAAGATTCGGGCTTCGTAGCGTGACTGCAGAAATACCGGTCTGCAACGATAATGCGAGAGGAACCAGAGAGAGAGAAAATTATGATTATGATATGTATGCTGATTGATTTAGTATCATCCGATTACAAATTGCTGTGTAATTTTTTACTCATAAATCTGACAAAAATTACGAGTCATCTTTGTAATCGAATATATACATGCAAACATATGGCAAACTTGTTTCTGGTGAAAAACGAGCAAACTCGGAAATGAGTGGCATTAACTCGTAACTGTAATAACGTAATGTTTGGTTAGGTTATAGCATATGAAGATGATTTTTGTTACTTACGCGTTGTCATTCTGATCGAGAAGCACAACAACAATTTGTACGCTGTTCCTGAAAGAAGAAGTAGAGAAAAATATATGGTCAGACAAAAGTATCACTTTTTGAAGTCAAATTGTGAAAAGTGAGTTTTGAAAATGAAAAGTGAATTTTTGTTTTTGTTTATGCGAAATTGATACATGTAACGGGATCTTGATATAATAGAAATTTTTCCTCAAAGGAAATGACAGGGTCAATATATTTTTTTCAAAAAATAGATTCTCAATACCTGTTTCCTCTTCCTCCGTTATCCTGGGCTTCAACGGTTAAATAGTAGACAGGACTCAGCTCCCTATCCAGCAACGTCTTGTTGCTCTTCTTCACGGTAATCAGTCCCGTCACCGAATCCAAATGCAACCTGTGGGGCAACGCAATAATCAATGTAAAATATGACCATTTTCATTTTTTTCACCGTTTCATTTTCATCCTTTATCATTATTCTCCCCAAAAAATGCAAATTGTCTTGATTGTGAAAAGGGAATTGGAGATAATTAGTGTGTTTGATTTGATTGATATTATTTATGTTAAGGGAACATTACTAATCGTGTGTGTAAAAATTACTGCTTTTTGCGCTCATTGTTTTTTAAGGAATTTTTTCCGTTTCGGTACTCGTTTAGAATTTAATGAAAGGAAATTGACTACCGGGTTCCTTGTTTTTAAGATATATGCTATATTCACTTACTCGTTAGCAATGGAACCAGTTAAACTCGTGTAGCGAATCCCATCCGTGCCAAACACACCAGAGTCCTTATCGACTGCTCTGACCTGGACCACCGTAGTTCCGGGAGGTGAGTTCTCGTTCAATGTAACTTGGTAAACTTCCCTCTCGAATTCTGCAGGAATCAATTCGAGTTGTAATTATACTGTCATCAAGTCATAAATCAATAATGCAATCAGCTTTGGTCTTTGAGTAAAAAAACATTTTCGTTTTGCTCCGAAATAAAAGAGCACACATAGGCAGCATTATTATTACCAATTCGATTTACTTAAGTAAATGCTCAGTTTAGCATACAATTTATAATCAATTCATGAAAGTCAGAGTGAGATAGATATCTTCTGATCATATTCCATCCATAAAATTCACTTTCTTCTGTTTCTCGAGTGAAACTCATTTGTAAGCAAATCAGATAATATTAAAAGAGCATTAAAATTATATATTATTACAACAAGCGTAGTAATAAGTGTACATTGATATAGCTCACTCCCAAAATTATCAAAATTAGACCAGTTCTTGGATTTAATTTCCCAAATTGATTTTGTTTGCAAGTTTTATTCAATTACTTCGAAAAACAATTTAAAGTATAACAAAATTCGTGGGAGCTTATTGAAATTCGAGAACGAGTTTTAGCTGAAATTCATATAAAATAGTAATTTGTTCAAAAACATGTAATAAAGTTGAATCTCATGTTTGCCAGGAGATAGAGAGATAGGCAGGCAGGAGCAAGTTTCGAGAAGTTACAACTCTCCGAAATGACTATGACATCAACAATGTTTTCATTCTCGTATGCATGAAGCCTGTAAAATCGCGAGCCTAGAATAACGTAGCACAAAAGCTTCATGTGAATCTGCTCAACACGCATTTGCTCTAGAATATATATATATTCTTTGAAACATATATGGCGCAAAGGTAAACAAAGTTTATATGAGAAACATGCCAAAACACTTAATAAATTAGGCTGTGTGCGAGACACCAACATGACAATGGTAAATAGGGAGCGGACGCCTTACCCGGAAAGTTGTCATTTGTATCAGTCAGATGTACAGTTACAGGAACTTGAGCCACTCCATCTCCAGAAGCTTCTTCCGCTACCAGGCTGAAGTTAATTTCTGGTGGAAAAATGTTTTTTTTTTCAGAATGAATGTTGCAGGGAAATGGAATATTATGATGATAGTCGAATGGGAATACAAAATTCCACGAAATTTTTGCACTAGCATGTTTACATAACACTGGGATACTTGGAATCATTTAGCAATTTTTTCCAAAACGATATTATCACGTAACACGACATTCATTTAAAAAAAATATTTTATACCTTTCAGTCTCTCGTAGTCGAGTCTGGCTGGATTCTTCACCCGAATGAGAAAGGAAACTTGGTTGATGCCTTCAGCAGGAGTCACTTCGAACACGCCCCCATCCCCCTCAGTCCTTAATCGGAATGTCCCGTTAAGGCCCTGTCATGTGTGGTAATCATGAATTCGCGTCTCATATAAATTATGCCATTTTTCAAACATTTTAAAATAAATCACTTGTCAGTATCTCGGCCTTCAAGTTAAATTTTTTGCATTTTTGATATCATTCACTTTCATCCGGGTGGACATTTCATTTCCTTCTTTTAACAAATTAGCATAACATTAATAGCATGAAATGTTTCACCTGTGTGCAAACAGGGCAGTGCCCACATTTTGAACAAAAAAACAACCACACAATTTCATAAACGAGAAAGACGACTGACTGACAGACATATTTTCACATTGGCGAACTACATTCAAAAATATTGCTAACGTACCAAATCATGATCGTAAACTTCAGGGATGGAGCTGCCAAGAAATGTGACAGGAACGCCTTCTTGACTATTCTCAGGTATTTCCGCCACGTACGAGTCACCCTTAAAAGTCGGCCTGTGCACACCACAAGAAAATTTGTTAAAAGAGGGAAGTGTTATAAGTCTCCCCTTTCTTCTTCTTCAACACATGCCCATAAATTTACATTTGCTCAAGATGCGTTTTGAGAGCGTATCAAATTTTCAGGATTACACCACATTACATTTTAAACATGACTAATAATTTTGACACAAGCTGTCTGTCACCCGTAATTAAATTGACCATTTATGGACAGTGTGGTTTTGGTCGGGGGAATGTGTGAGAATATTATATAGGAAATGCTTAAAACGAGAATAGAAAAAAATGGTACAATTTTTCTCCCTTACTTTTCATCGTTCACGTCAAGAAGACTGACAACAACGGTGGTTTCCACAGAAGGCCTCGGCGTCACTTTACTTTGCTCTGTGGCCTGCAAAATAGTCCATAAATTCGTAATGAGCTTTCATCTCGAATCCTCATTAGATAATTCCTTTTCATTCATGTACATTTACGTTTCGCCAAAAAAAACCTTATACCAAACTCAACTCCCATTTTTCGCAACTTCTTAAAAACCTTTGAAGTATCCATACACTTTTGACTGTTCCCATCATGAGCCAAAGGCAAGATATACTTTTTGTTTTGTTTTTGTAAACTAGACGAAAATCAGCAACTATATACTTTTCTAATTAATGTTTATGTCTGTAGTAGGAATCGGTTATTTGTGCAAATATTTTCACGTCATCTCCAAATAAGCTCTCTGCAAGTCTAACCCTTCCCTAACTTTTCATCTAGTTTTTTTTGTGTTTCTCAATTTACAAAGAGGAATCAGTTGTGGGTTCACGACCTGTGCCTGAGTATCCGTTATGTGGATTGGATTTTCCGTGAATGCATATGCATACATCCTTCATCGCAGGCATATATTAACCACAACACACACATCCAATCCAATCAAAAATATAAAGTTTTCTCGACTGAAGTATATTGCAGCAGGATTTGCATGCTTATATTTTTGTTGAACAAAATAGTTCGCTAATTTTGAGGAGAAAGCCATTCCTGCGGTTGACTCTTTGTAAAATATTAATGTGAAAAAGACAAGAGCAGCTAGAGCTCATTGGAAACGTGGTAATCATTAAATTGGTATCGGTTAGGCTATTGAAATAAGGGACACGTGCGAGTGAAACGTGCTTCAATATAAAAGATATATGCTTTTCACAAGTTTTGTTTTATTTTTTAGTCAGTGTTGATGAGTATGGTTTCCTCTTGGTGAACTTACCACAATGTGAAGCACATACGAGCCACCTTTCGCACTCGCACTCTCCCTGTCAAGTTTCGCCTTTGTGAAGAGTATTCCAGACTGTGGGTCGATCCCGAACAGGTCCTTCTCGTTCATGAGATCGTACTGTATTGGATTATTAATACCTCTGTCTCCATCCACAGCTCGAACTGTGAAGAAAGAAGGAATATACAATTCAATTTTCATTCAGGTTGACACATTGACACTTTTGGTGAAAGAAATATATTTCGTAATCTTGTCAACGAATATACCAACACCCACGCGCCTGTTGACAAGCTTGAAAGCAAAGTGTAATATTTATATCATCTGAGTGACAGTGCCTAACACTTTCATTCTTCGACACGCGTCAAAACTCCATCCGAAAAAGTATTCCTTGGATGACAACGTAACATATTAAAACTTGATAATTGACAGGTGTTACATACCCTGCAGTACAGAAGTGGAGACGGGCACATCCTCCCGAATCCTTGTGACAGGTGGGACCGCCACAAATGCCGGCCCCACGTCTTCCACATCAATCACTTGCACTACCAAAGAACCGATGGCTTGGTTGATCTGAAAAAAATCACCAATAAATTCACCTTGTTCACACCTACGCTTTTTAATTCACATAAAACTGCGGACGTATGTTGAATTATTATGGCTCATTTCTTTTTTTTTAACTCATTTTGATAGCTTATAGCCTTCATGCAATTTCATAAAGGAGATGCGCACATCACAAAGCAATAAAAACGTTTTGAATGAGTTATTTATCAAAAATGGTAAAAACGTGTGGCATCTCAACTTTCTTTTAAAACATTTTTATTATCTGGACGTGTCATCTTCGTTGCAGGTATATGTTGTTTGGTTTTGATAAATGCATCTATTCAGGTGTGCATGATGACTTGGCTGGCGGCTTGCAAGTGTGCAATACGTGTCCGCTGTCACACACACAAGTCACATTTTTTACATCGTGAAATGCATAATGTCCACACAAAAAGTTTACTTGAAATGTCACAAAAATGTTGGTGAAGAAAAAACCATATAATCAGAATCATCTTGCCATAATTATCGCACTTTTCTAAAGTTCTAAAATCCCTTTCAACAAGTAAGTCAACGATCAAGTTACTATATGTCATCGGGTAAATAGCCTCAAGGTACAGTTTTTACTCGAAAAATTATGATGATTTTATGAATGCAATGTGAACCTTGGAGAAACATATAAAATGTATAAAATGTGTTGGCTCGCTCGTAAAAGAGTCGTGTAATGAGGTGCACGGACTACGGACACATTTCACGTGTGTTTTATGAGCATATTTTTGTGTGTACTCAAGTCTTATTAAGCTCATATATTTATTTACCTGCGAAGCCGACTCCGCTCTGTCTGAAGCGATGATCCGAACTTGATGCAAAAACTTCTTTTCATAGTCGAGGGATTTGACCAGCTTGAGAACAGCTTGACCATTGATTGTACTCAAAGTGAAGAGATTTTCATCCCCTTCTTCCACTTGCAGCTTGTAGATAACCTAATTTTGAGGAATGCCAAGAAAGATTAGGCAACTTAATTAATGAAGTTAATATGCGAATGCGAGCATATATTTTTTTGTTATCTGAGTTGGGCAATGTTCACATTCGCGTTATTTAGCAATTTACACTTAATATTCTCCGCTTGCCAATATTATTTGAGGGTGAATGTGCCATAAAAGAACTGAACTATAATTCTATAATATTTCTTACTTGTCCGTATGGCCCTTCGTCCCTGTCCGTTGCAGTCAGCTTTGCAAGCACCTGTGGAACTTGACTGTTCTCAGGCACCTTAATTGTCGACTGGTAGGGCTGGAACACTGGGGTGTCTATTGTAGAAAAATGTGTCAATTTGTCAAATAACTAAAATGCACTTTTTTGTGATGAAACTAATCATACTTCAGTGTGAATTGATCTTACTGTCATTTTGATCCTCGACAAGGACGAGCATCGATTGCTGAACCGGCTCAGCCAGTTTCCCATCGTTGAGCGTCACAATGATCATGTACTCATCTTGAACCTACGAAAAATAACATCAATGATTAATTTTAATGATCTTCTAATTAACGTTCTTTAATATTTACATATTTGTAATTAAATAATCAGCCTTATTGTGATTTCAAAAACAACTTCAGGATTATCCTTTTCCTTTGCTATGATAAATATATGACATGATACTATTATAAATGCATCAAATGCTTTCATGTACAATGAACCCGTCGTATATAATTTAAAGTATTCGTACCCAGGTCAACTTGGAACATAGATCATTTCGTCTTCATGATTCAATTATGCATTCCATATTCCATTCTATCCATTCTTTATTTTTCCAACAATTTTCCAACGTTCTCACAACGTTATAAACTTGCAAATTTGCTGATGTGCACTAAACAGTGCAATTCAATGTGATGTGACGAGTAACGGCAATAATAAGTTTTTACACTGATAAAAATTATAAGCCAAGACATGGGCAGGAAGCATGAAAAAAGTTGTGAAAAAGTCTTTAACAAAAAATAATTGGCAAATAAGGGTTTTTGTTCAAAGTTTGTATAAAAACCTAGGCATGGTATAAAATGAAATATTTATACATTCTTAAATCCTTTTTTAGTTGGAGAGCTCAAGTTCATCTCTTTCCTCCAATTCCATTTTTCTTGTTAACGCTACACTCTTTTACTTCTTTCTACACTTCCATTTTCCTCTTATCCAAAAGAACGTTCGCCAGTGTCTTAGTCGGGTGGAAGGAAGAACAAATGAAATGACATTAGATGAGTTCTCAAGGCTTTCCTTGCGTAAAGCCCGCTTTTGATGTTTTTGCAGTGTGTAATCCGGTAGCAGCTCAAAAAGCTACACATTCTTCTTGGATTTTTAAGGACTGCGAAAAATTCTTTGCACGCTTACTTATACGTTCTTCTCTGAGACCTTATTATGGCATAGGGTTCACAATAAGCAGCTCAGTTCAGATTGCGAAGTCATGTCCTTTCTGTGTGCAATGTACGTATAATAAGATTCTTCCTCTTTGCTTTGATGTGAAATGAAATAATAATAGGTTAGTACGTCCAATCTGACGTGATGTGATTTCAGTGAGGATGTGGGGACTGGTGACGAAAAGATGGCTTTTATGTATGTGAATTCTGCACGAAAAACTAAGGCAGGTCATGCGATTCACCTTAAATTACGTTACGCTGGGCTTAGTCTTCATCAAAGGAAAAAGACGAGAGACAAAGGATTGCGTCTGACAATCAGAGGACAGATTTTGATAAAATTTAGGCTGCATAATTGCACTTAAAACTTCTTGGGGATGGTGAACAGGTTGACAGACATTGCAAAATGGTAAAAGCGGTCATAGGCATGAAAGGTGTAATTGAGTTTGCTAAATTTAATCTTCGTGTCTCATAGACTCCGGATGGAAGCTGCGAGAATGAATTCATGTAAAATGCTTTTACCGTAGCATATCCTACAGAAAATTAACAAATTAACGAGAGCAATAATCTAATTCCCGTTGAAGTACATCAGTTAGCCCACCCACGCTAGTAATTTATTGTGAAAGTATAATCCTCAAAAAGCTGTCATAATGTTGCCACTAAGGTTCCTACTCAAATTATTCACGAATTTGTTCGACAATACTTTTGGCTCGGATCCCTGATTAAATGACATGTGGATGAAATAATACGAGTGAATATTTTTGGTTTACCATTCAATTCACACTGAGAAAATGTTAGAAGCATTCAAACAAATACATTAACAACAAGCATGTCTTGTTCATCATGTTCCTTCTCTTCTTTGATTTTAAAACCAATGAGGCAAATCAGTAAGGCCCCTCATTGAAGAACATCTCACGATATAATGGAAACACAAAAGCATGATTTTCTTAAGAAAGAGCGAATGACTGATGCTCCCATCTATTCACACCTATTAATCTAGTTACGTGGTCACGAAGAGAAATGTGAAGCACTATTATGTGCTTCTTCTATTATGGTCTATATGCCACCAGCGGAGATCTGCCAAATGGGAAAAACTCTTTGCTCATGAATGTCATGATCATGCAAACAATAAAAACCTCCTTAATAGCTTATTTCGTGTATTGTTGATGCAGATTATGAATGGAGCGACTTGTATTTTTGCGAGAAGAGAAAATTCAGAGAGATATCCTGCAAAGATTTTTTTCTCTTTCTTCGACTAAAGGTATTTATATAAAGGATTGTTAAGCAAAATTCGAAGCGGGTGAAGTGAAAAACCGGCGCAGCATTTAATTCATAAGGGGAAGAGCATCATCAATTTAATAATAGTCTGGCTCAGCTAACGCACACGGGATATTAAATCTAGCTTTCTTATCATTATTGGTGTCGTTATCAGCGAGAGAGAAAACAACAGCATTAACCAGAGGAACGGCACCGAACAGAAATAACACTTAAATAAGTATAATCCTCAGATATCCGTCGTCGTTTTTTGTACTGTTAATCTATCATTCCTCTCTCATTCGTGTAATAAGGCTCCTCCGCTCCTCCTGCACCTGATTTACAGCTATTTACCGTTTTTTAGGGTTCGTATACGTACTATACATATATACACCGCAATAGAATCACCAACTATTTTCTCGAATTCTTTGAATTTAATCTATAAATTAAACGATAAAATTCCTCAGGATCTTCATGAATTCTCCCAGGCTGTACAAGTCCATTTTATTATACGAACTCTTCCAAGGAAAATAGAGAAAAACTGAAAAATAGCATTTTCTATTGAATTAACTGGTTAAATATTCATATATAACTTGTACTAGGCAATTTCATGTATTTTTTTATTTCGGTTTGCGAACATAGATTTCAATTTAGTTTTGCGAGAGAGAAGGAAGAAAAAAATCATCTCTCCACTCCACATTCTTTTCCTCGCGAGAGAAAAATCATTTGTTATCTCAGACTGCTGAACTGAAAGATTGCTGTGGCTGTGTGGTACTTTGTCAAGGGAAAATGGATGTGGAGTCAGAGAAGGAAGACAAAACTACGAAGGGAGACAGTTATAAGGAAAAAGTAAAGTTTGCTCATTTCTCGTGAGTTGAAAATTTTTGTGTGTGTGGTAAACCAGTTTATTCCCACAGGCGAGAAGGAACCCATGTAGATATTTTTAGAGAGAGAGAGAGAGAAAAGGAATAAAAGAGGAGACAATAATAACATAAGTGCAAGTCTTTAGATAGATCTCTACTCTCTGGTTCTGGCCATTTTGCCCATTCAAAAAACAGAATTGCCAAAGAAATGTATATCTTTTTAGAAGATATATTATTTTTATTGTGTGCCCTATCGCCGCTCTGCTTGACAGCCACGCATATATATATTCTTTTACCATGCTTCTTTTGTGTCGTGACTGTGTCGTTCTCAAAAAAATGCACATAATAAAAATATGTACTTTTTCCTGGCTTGAATCCAGTTCTTATCACCATTTTAATTATTACACTTGCTACAATTACTTACACCTAGAATTAGGGGGTGACAGGTGCTTTTATATGTACACGAAGATATAATATATGCAAATATACACACGGTTTATGCTTGAATGAAACTCCCCAACGAGTATTAAACATGTCTTTCACACCCTACCAAACCAAGCCAAAGTTGTTCTCTTGCAAACGGTACTTGGAGTACACCTCTGCATTACCGGGGATTGGAATTTCATACATTTTTAAACACTTGAAAAATTTGTAGGTCAATTTAGGAACAATAAAATGTTCCGAACAAGATATCAAAGTGTTCCTGGGCCGGAGGGACACATGATTAATTAATTACATTACCGCAAGCTCATAAAAAGTAATAGATCATTAAGAGAATTTCATGTGGTTCACTCATATTCCAAAAAAAATGTCAGCTACATGAACTTCTCTCTCAATCTCTCTTTTCATCCTTTTTGAAGTTTTTTCCACATTTCCCGTAACTTGAGAGTCAGTCATGGCATACCACTGACCCATAATATTACAGCAGCGTCTCTATCAGGAAATTTTTTTGTCCGAATAAATATGACTTAAAGCTCACAAATGAATAGGTAAAAATTCACGATTTCCCCTCATTCAAGGTGTTAATTTCTTCTTCACATCTGCTAATGTCTGACTCATACAAAAATATAATTATGATCTTTCTCTCCCCAACTCTGTGACTACCATATAATCTACACCTGAAAAGTCACGACGATTTAGAAAACTTTAGATATTTTTTCTTCTATGAACATAGCCTTGCTCATAACCCGTTAATTACTGCCTCGAAAAAAAAGAATGATAATAATGACAGCGATGAGGGTATGATTACAGGCCATTTCATTACAATTACCTCACGATCCAACTCTTTCCTCAGATACAGGTTCGCCTCATCCTTGCCAAGATTCTCGATCCGAAGCAGCTCGTTGGCTACTTGGCCCCTCAAGCCAAAGGTTAAAGGATCCCCGTCACCATCCATCCCCTTCAACTTGTACACCAAGCTTCCCACAGGGGTGGCTGGACCTTCTTTCAGTCTGAGAACTATTTCACTTTGTCCATCTTTTAGCACGAATTGCGGCAGCACATTTGCCAATGTCATTGTGGGCATATTCATCAGCGCCATTGCTAATACTACTACTAACGTTGTTAATCGCGAATTAATTCCTACAAAACTCGTTCCTCTCCTCCACGACGAGTAATTACGGATATCATTCCTACTGTTCCCCATTGTTGTACTTCTTCTTAATATGGCATCTTCTTCATTCGAATCACTAACATAACTTTTGGCCATTGTTTTATCTCTTAATAAGTTTGCGGCTCCTCCGCAAGCATCGCTCGCTGATAATAATAATCGTTGTAATGAAGACGATGAAGATGAAGATGCGATTTCTTCTAGTTTTGAAGAGGAGCAATTATTATGACTGGTGTAATAAAAAAGTGCGTTTTTGCTCATGTAATTCCGTTGTTTATTACAACGAGATGAAGAAGGATTCCTTATTGTGAGTCCCTCATCTTCATCGTCTCTCCCATTGTCTGCGGCCACTCTTCTGTTACTTTTGGCTTGGACTGCTGAACCATTATTACTCCGTCTTGTGCCCCTCTCCGTTCTGGGGAGGTTGCTGCTGCAGTTGCAGAAGTCTTCTTGTGGTAAACCTTTTCTTCTCATGATGACGATGATGCTGATGAAATCGTTTATTGCTGTTATAAGACACTATAAGCGTCCACATCAACTATCAACGACGATCTTCCCTTCTCCTCGAATACAAAACGCATTAAATTCTCTTGATCGTTGTGGAGTGATCATTTCCTCATTTGAATCATCCTCTTCTCTTTTTTTGGTGAGTTAATGGCACGTTTACATCTTTTCGACAGTTGTCGATAACGAATCACACTTTATAGCAGTGCTTCAATCTAAATGATGTTTACTCTTGAGAAGATCTACTCCAGTTGGGATTGGGACGACTCTGCAACTGTTTTCCTTCTGGTCATTCATTAGCCCATTCATCGTCAGTTTCATATCTGCAAGTTAACAAAAAATATGAAATCAAGAAAAGTTTTTTTCAAAACGATAAAACAATAGATGCACACACTCATTTTAAATTATTTCAAAAAATTACGACGATCATTGTATGAATGGAGTTTTAAAAATTGCAAAAAAATGTATACAACCAAAAATTTTATTTCATTTTCATCCCCACAAGCCATGCAAATGCAGGAGGGGATCATCACGGAGTAGTTTAAATTGCACATATTGATATCAAGCATGCGTATTATTTTAGAAGGGAACGTGTGTGTCTTCCCTGCTGGTGGCGACGTTGAAGGAAAGTAAATCAGTTTGTGAGAGCAGTGATGTGCATTACACAGTAAATGCATATGAAGTGAATGGAATGTGAAAAATGAAATGAGTTATGCGGATATATATGGCATTTTTTTGCTTTTCTTTCGCTGACAAAAATATCATTGATATTTCATAAATCGCTATAAAAGGAAAATCAGCACGAGCACCGAGCACCATCCAAAAAATAATTCAATTGCATTATTTAATTTTACTACTTAAGCACATCTGCAGTGGCTGGTACTGGTACATAAGAAAATAAAAAAATATATATAGGCTGAAGAGCATTTTCTTAAAAAATGAAATGCTCCTCCACTACGCTCCTTCGTAAAGTCTCTTTAATCTTCTCGGAGCGTGCACAAAGCATTAGGATTTTATTAAGAGAGCAAAGAAGTAAAAGTGAATTGACTTTCTTTGAAAAAAGGACACGTAATCTATTTTCAGTGTTGTATCATGTTCGCTGCTGCCACACAGTCGTGCTCGTATGCGAGAGACTTTTCATCTCGTCATCGTAAAAAACAAGTCGATATGCGTCGTATAAAAGTACATATATGTCTATACGAACACCTCTCGCCGTAAATAGACTAAACGTGCCTAGCTCAAATGTGTTCCACTGGGTAAAAAAATCATTCAAAGATTAACACAATTTTTTGAACGCAGAGTTACAGTTCACCTCAAGGGATTTACGCAGTTTAATGAATTGCACTAGCAAACTCATCTCCGCTGCTGATAATTGTATATTCCCTTTCGGCATCACTCAAGAGTCCCCTTTCACTTGCAAACTTTTGCATACCTCCAATCCAAAACCGTGGCAAGAGAGAAGGCAGTAGTGAAATGGGCAAATGTTTTTAAGACTTAATTCTGACAGTAATGGGAATTTTATATGAAACGAGGGAATTATACGATATGAGATCATGAGGATGCACACTGGGCATCTCTCAAAAAATTCTTTAGTTTTTTTCCTTTTGTATTTGTTTTCATGCTAATTGACAAGAGATTCGCACGAGTTTGATAAATACCATAAATTCATTTCGTGAGAGGACACTTTACATGAAAAAAAATCATGATATCCATAGCGGGATGCTCTGATTCACTGAAGTGAAGTGACAACAAAACTGCTGAAAAAATATGAGAAACTTTTTGGGTATTCAGGGGTGGCTTTAGTAATTTTTAAAATAAAAATTAAGCCTTTCAGCAATAAGCTGAAAAGATAGTTAAATCCGTTTCTCAAACAGAATATTGCGTCAATAAGTTAGCCATAACTTTGACTACTTATATGCTGATTGCAGAGTAGAGGGCTTGTTCAATTGGAGGCAAGGAAGTTAGCTAATTTTTCTTACAAAGATTACATCTTGTACGCATGATAAGTGAGGAATTTGCGGAAATTAATTCTAGCTTTTTTGTACGTAACATCAATTAAATTTTCGTTACAAGTTTGTGAATTTAGGTAACTAATCGGTGGAGAGATGCTAAAGGTGTCAAGTTACGTTAGCCAAAAGAGAGTGCGATGAGTCCTTTTGAAAATTCGCTGAGGATGACATACACCTGAATTCGCGTTTATTTTTCAACGACATGTGTTTCCCAACGGTTGTAACTATTTTAACAAGGCTCCTCGTCCTCGCGCATCACAACAACAGTGACATCAAATATTGCGTCAGATTGTTTGGTTAAAAAATTACAAAACGGTTAAATATTTCTCTCTCGCATTCATCCCATCAAAGATTTTTTGGCACGTAATGGATACCCATTGAAAAGTAATAAGACCTCAATTGTTATTTTATGAATGTATTAAAAATACATCTCTCTTCAGAGTTTGGCTTCTTCGGTCTTCACCCATATCCTACCTCTCTGACTTTTTGTTGTGAAAACCCTTTTAATAATATCGGCGTTAACTCCGCTGTCCCAGCGAGAACGTCACCGTCACTTTTTTGGGGTAAACAAAAAAATGGCGTACGAAGAGCGTCGTCACCTCTAGTTTTTCTGCAGACGGTAGAAACAGCGTCTATTTGTATGCCAGACTATGCCTTAAGAAATTGCTCGGTGAAACGTGGAATATTAAACCATAAATAATGGTAAAGCGTTGCATAACATGACAGCATTATAGCTTTGATATTCTCCTCCGCGAGACAATCTGTCAGCGAGTTCTATTACAGGAGAGAGAGAGAGAGAGAATAAAAAGTGAATTGGAATGGATGTGTTGTGTACTTTTCGGTTTAGCCAAGAAAGAGCGAGAGAAAAGAGGCTTTGAAAAGCAATAACAATGGAGTGAAGTACGTATTTTTTGAGCCAATATGCATACATCACCTTTTGTGTGCACATGAAAAAAGTCAAGAGTATATGTGCACATGTGCTTTCTGTGCAAGAGTGCAATGCAATAATGTGGCACTCGCTTCACACTACTTTAATGTGAGCAAGTATATTTATCTTTTGGAAACATCCCGAGAATTTATGCGGTTTCTTATCAATTTCAAGGATGAAATGGAAAGGAGAGTCTTTTTTGCTCTTACTCACAGAGTGTGTGTATTTGTTTGTGGATTCAAGGGATTGGGAAAACGGTAGTTTACAATTACGTTACGTTATGTTCGCCAAAGAGGGAAAAAGTAATCGTAAAGCATTTTGTTATTTGCTCCCTGAATTTTCCGCTGCCATTTTGCATAAGCACTATTTGCCTCACACCAAGACACAACTTCTCTCTGAAGACATATGAATCCTGTGTAAGAGTCTGGTGTCTTTTTATGCTCCGCTGAAAAAAAATATGCAAGAGAATGATCCCGAGACTGAAGAGGAATAAATAGTGACATTGATAACGATGAAATATTCGAACTTTCCATCGCTTATTTCTCGTCTCCTCATATCCTCCGAGAGTTTTACTTTAGTAAAAAAAACCATAAAAGCTTTGTGTGGGAAATGCGAGAAAAATGTATACAATGCCAAAATTACACTTTGCGGAAGAATGGGAAACTGTAGCTTGATCTCTCTGAGGATGAATAACTGTTTCGGTGTTTTTCTCCGTTTGTAATGCAAATAAAGTAAGGGGGAAAATTTGTTTGCACGAGAGTTCCTCTCTCTGCTTCGGTGTAGATTTATTTTCGAAGAGATGATACCCTGCGAAAACCACACTTGTCAAGTGCAACGCGCAATAATACTGGCTGGCATGCTTTGTAGAATGTGTGCAGTTTCAATTTGACAAAGAGCAAATAAGGGATTTTATCAGGATTATTGGTTTCCTCTGTCTCCTGATATTTTTTTGTATGGTGCATTTTCCTTCTGTCTCCTTCACTCTTCCGCTTTTCTATATATTTTTCTCGGGCATGTGTCGTCTACAGCGGAGAAGCTACAACATTTGTAAACGAAGGGAAGCAGATTTATTACTTGTTGGCAGTACATCTTCGTGTATTATTGCAATTGGAGTAAATCAAGGGAAGCGTGAATAGGAGACAGGAATTGGGTTTGAAATTGGCAAAAATTTTCGCTAAATGCAGCACATTTTTCACCGAGTAAATCTTCTTAACCCTGTGAAGACCTTGTGAAGTTGTATACATTTAGGTATGTAGAATTACAGATATTTTATGGAAAATGATATACTTTAAGGATGGATGAAGAAGCTTGTCTTCCGTCTTTGTTTGCTCTTCTCGGTCTCATAGTCTCATCGGCTCACTGCTTTCCAACTTTATTTCGTGTGACAAGATATGTAGAATGTATAATACACGAGAAAATTCCTCTATGTTTGCACTTAAAAAGCAAAAAAGCTCCGTTTCAGTTAGTGTCATAATCTTCACTTTCCTCCTTCCTGCCAGGTTGGCGTTGGCAAAAGCAAAAGTAATTAATGCGCAACACACTTCCCTTTTCCCTAGAAAAAAAATATGACGAGAGAGGAACGTAAATCCAAGTTGAGAGTACTCAACCTTGTGGAACAACTCCGTTTTTGAATTACTCAACCAAGTAAATACCATAAATAAAGGAAGATGTCATTTCTCCTGTTAAGAAATGAAGTGCCAGATTCCTGAGAATGTTGTAAAAACTTGAGCTTATAACAAATATGTCTGTGATAATACGTTGTTGCGATAACTCTCTCTATAATCCGCATTACCCCGACCAGAAATTCCTTCTCTCCAAAATCCTTGGAGAAATGCCCAACTGACTGAAAAAAACTGAGAAAGGTTGGGCAAGGTTTTACATCAGAATTATGTATATCGTTTATAGTTAAGTACATGCAATAGTGCATCATGAAAAAAGACAGTATTTTATTACAATATTGCACGGTTATATGCACACGAACTTAACTACCAGTTTGAACTGGCCGTTCTGTGTGTTTCTGATCTAAATTCCATTTCTCCGTCTGTGTATTTTCATACTTGACTCCAATTTTCGCGAATAGGTTAAAAAATGCACTTTCTGAATCCGAATGACTTTACTCCATAAATATTTTTATTTTACACTTTTGCTGGTTATTTTCAAGAAGAAATTGGAGTCAGTGACAATAGTGACAATCATGGTTTTTGAATTTCTTGAGAAACCCTTAGCCTAAGCCAGTACATTTTCATCTAAAGCTTCATAATATATTCTTTGAAAAGGGAACACTTGTTTGTTGTTTATATCTACTCACATATCGTCATCAATTTTAAGAGGCGTGTCATGGCACGCCTTTGAACAATAAGTGTGAAACATGATTTTACCTTGTCCAAAACATTTTATTTCATGAACAAAGGTAGACAGCATGTATCACTCCGCAAGATAGATTTACTTCGGGTTTCTATTCTTGTGAGATTCGGTGTACCAATTATTGTATTTTTATCATTCACAGCAAATCACAGTACGTCAGATCCATGTGCATTTTCTTTGCAGTAAAATGCAAAACATGCAGCAATAAAATTGTCTGATTACAAACACGAGGAGCCCATTACATCCAAAAATGATACAAAGTCACGCTACTTTATTCAAGAATACCTAAAAGACCTACAAATCTTTGATGATGATGACGTGTGAACTATTTTCGCACGCAATCGCATCTTATTCATGAATGAGTCAATGAAGAATCTGACTAACCCAAAAACATACATGATACAAGTTCTGGACACGAGGATTTGTAGTTCAAATTACTCTGGATATTGTTTTATTGCAATAATAATCTGTTTTACCATCAATCTGCAATTGGCTGTCAAAAAATATTTGTACGCAAGATCAAAATGTATAATGCTCTAACACACATTGTCAGTAAACGGTTTGTCAGGGCCAACTTGAGACGTATTATAAGAAACTAGATCACCGAATTGAAAATGAAACTTCTGCAAACATAGACTTCCTTTGTGTATGGTGCTCATGTGACATTGATCCATTAAGAAAAAATATGCCACAATACAACAAAACGACAATTCCAACAAGAGAATTTCATGCAGACAGTGTTTGTGTGTTTCCCATCAAAACTCACAATTCCATACTTGCATGTACCAAGTTTTCTCAAAAACGAGGTATTTTAAGGCTGAGTCGCAAACACGAAGATCATGAAAGAGAAGAGTGATAGCTTCCGCTTAAAAATATGATACTTTGTTGAATGAATTGTAAAAGGAATGAGACTGTGCGTGTGTGGCTCGATAATAATATAAACAAATTTTTTATCCTCGTTCCTTTTCCTTTTCTCTTTTTTGTCAACTTGTCATTATCTTCATTACTGTAGAAAACGAAGACGTATGGTTATTTTTGTCAATTGTATTTTTTTTTGTTATTGTGAGCTTGTTATTATATTCATGCATCGTGCAAAATTATCCAAAAATAAAAAAATATATAAATACAAGGCGGAGCAGTTTTCAACTTCGAGTCTCTCAGGTAGATACAAATAAACTTTTACAAAGCATGCTGCTGCTGCTGCTGCTCGTGGTTTTGCTACTTTCCATTCAAAAAATTGGAGCGTTGAGAATCGCATACTTGAAAAAGGCAATGTTTCATTTACGACAAGAAACTGCTGTGGGTGGAGTTGAGCAAAAAAAAATTGAGCAGCTAAACTTAATTTTTTTTCGTTTTCGGTTTCAAATTTGTATTCCGAAAATGTATGCAAAATGCTTGAGCAAATTAAAATCAAGTTTGAGTAGTTACTTTTATCAAAGCATCATCTAATTTGCTTTAATTTCATCAAAGAGCGGAAGAAAGCTCGACAAAGACCTACAAGAAAGTTCTAATCATGAGGTTTCCCGAACAAAAAAATGAAGCTACTTCTAAAAAAGCAACACACGTTTTCACGTTTCCACTTAAATTCTTTCAATGTGTGATCACACTCAAATTGTTTACTTCGTCAAGCCATTGAACTATAAAGACTCAGGAAGCTGACTAAAGATACTTTAAATAAGCATACATGCAGAAAAGTAACTCAATGAACTGTAATCTTCCATGAAACGCAGTAGGTAAATTTTTATCACACAATTAAAAGGGAATAAGAAGAAGCTTTTTGCAAGGTAGGATGAGACGATAACTTGCGAATATACGTTCATGGACTGGACGAAGATCCTGCTACACCACTTTGAGGTCCCGTCTTAATCACAGAACACACATCCGACAACAAGTGTGAGAAAGCCATTAAAGATGCTCATAAATTTCCGACGGAAGAAAACATATTTTTTTGCTCAGGTGGAGGTGGAAGCATAGCAAATGATCTCAGACTGGTTCAATATATATGCATACACATTATATGATTCAGCAGGAGGAGAATATATTTTATCGTTGAATACATCAAATGGAACATCCAAAGGTAATCCTTAATGTACAAAGGGGATGATGTAATTGCATTCAAATAGCACTATAAAGCTCCAAAGCCTTGATGAAGATAAACTGGTTTTTATTGAGAAGGCCCCTCCTCTGGTTTAGTGCTCACAACCAAACAGCAGCTCTAAGTCATTAAAATGTAACTAGCGAAAGATCACGAATCTTAAGTCGATGACAAAGTGCAAAAAGGATGATCTCCTCTGGTCAAGCTCTTTTTGCACTTTCTTGTGTGGCTCTCCTCTTGATGGTGATATTAAGCTGTACCACCTGTCACATTCGATCCCCGTCAATTCTGAATCAATACGATTACTACGAGTTTAAGTTGCTCTTCGTACTCACACGAAAAAATGAAAAGGTCATGGGATTTCCTAGGTAGAATATTGATTGCAATATACTGACTGATATGTACATGCTTTCAAGTATTTTTTCATATCGCATCCTGTGGCTCTCTCACTCAATAATCATAGCTTAGGTGGAAAACAAACATGAAAATTACGTAAGTTTCTTTGCTCTGTCCGTCCCCGTCAACTTATCATATATTTTTTATGCTTTTGGAATGAAAACGCGAGTGAAATATGTACACATTTTTTGTACCAGTTTCAAGTTTGTCGAGCACCTTGACAGGAAACTTGTACATTTTCCCACGTCACTGATGATCATGATAGTGGCTTCTCAGCTTAAAACGTACAGGCCGGTTGGAGTATATATATTTTCCGAATGACAGGTGTATTTAATGAGCATATCACATTATGTAAAGAAATGCACACAACAACAATATTTATGTTTTGTCTGTGCAGCATTCTTATCCCTTTTGCTCATCAAGAACAAGTATTGGTGAACAGTGAACTGACCAAATGCTTTGTGGGAATAAAAGAACGTCTCTCTCTCAATTCAAGTTCATTCACATGGCAAATCATAAGCTTCCACTAATTCGCATGGAGACCCTTGAGGTCTTCTCCGTGTGTACCTCGTCCACTCTTCACGCACATCTCACGACATGTACACAACATTTCTGGCTACGCACGGTATTACTTGAGATACTGGATGGGATGCTTTATGGCGTGATGGGGCTCATGGTTGATTAATAGAAGCATCAAAAAGAGAACATATTTTTTTGCTCTCGTTAGTCATAAAACCAAACGATGGGAATAAATTTTTCTGACCAGACGAGAGAGGATGAAGAATCAAGTTTTCAGTAAAAATGACCACGACCACCAATATTTTATGACGGAACTGTGAATCATGAAATAAATCCATATAATCCATACTTGCTCCATATAATTTCTTGATGACGACGACGACGGGGCTCTTAGTTTTTAAAATGATAACCTTCGGTTCGCATAGGTCAACCTTTTCATGAGCCCAGGCATACAAGATGTGATATATCCCTGCACAAAAAATTATATATTCTTCTTGCTTGAGGCATGTAACGTTTATGAAACGCTGTTTGTCAAAAGTTGTAAACTCGACGTTATGAAATTGGATGTCGTAATGATATAAAGCTGATAATTCGGGCAGTTCTCAAGGATCAAAGGATTAACTAAAAAATGTCGAAAGTGGCATGTGTGCATGCATGTATGAAACATGGTCGTGTAAACGTCATATACAAATACAAATATTTTCATCTGTAAAAGCACACAAAATATATATAGAATCTCACAAACTACATCCTAATTTTATACCCTACACTAAAGATTTTGTTGCTGCAATTCATCCTTCCGTTCCGTCCGACACAGAAGTCATTGGCAATGCGATATATGCTCGGAAGATCGTTGCCAAAAAAATTACAACCGTTTTCGGGTGGACCGTAGACCACACAAAAAGGCATATATTCTGTTGACACAGTTCTTTGAACCCGGCGCCTGCCCGCTCCCGAAACGAATTAGTGAAATGGATGTGTCTCTTGCAGAATATAATGCAGAGTTATGAGAGTAGTGAGTACTGAGTACTCCATGTGAGCATCAAGTCCTTTTATTCTATTTTTTGTTTGAATAAATGGGGAAAAACTGTGCTAACAATTCTCAAGGGATTTCGGTGTATTTACTTTGAGTTTCAATGAACCCCGAAAACAATGTGGAAGTGGATGGGATGGCATGCCGAAGAAGAACTGGAACTGTCAGAGAGAGAGAGAAGTCGTTTGTTTTAGACAACGAATTTTCACAAAGACAAGTACAAAGTACATATGAGCATAGGAGACAATAAAAGGCAATAAGATGAATGAAAAATCGACGTGGGCATACATATACTTGGTCCGCGACTAACAATAACAATAAAATAATGAGAAACACTAGAGCTGCTATTAAACAAGTATTGTGTTTCATTGTCGAACATTGGATTTATCATCATGAGACTTCATTATTTGTTAAATCATCGTTTGAAGAATTCCATTCGTTCCGCGAGAATAATATAAGTCAAGTTTCGAAAGGTGTATTGTCTTCAATTCTTCGAAATGAACAAGACGACTTCATTTCATGCGTAAATCAGCACTGAAAACTGTAAAGTACAAATTTTGACATGATGAATGACATTCATTGGCAGTTGAACAAGAAATAAAACTGTTTTATATTCGCTGTCTTCTCGATTTATACATGCATGGCCTGAACACGATCATGCCAGAACTTTTGTCTGAGAATGTGTGCAAATGCACTAAAAAACTAAAAAAACAAGATAATAGGACGACGAGAGGACGAGCATCCTTTGTTTGCACATACCACACTTGTGGCATGCTATATCTACATAAATAGTGTTAGGTATTTTTATCAGTTTCACTTTCAACAGTTTGTATATTACGAGTTTTACTCAAGCGAAATAGACACAATCTGATACTAATCAGTACTTTAGTTTAACCTAAGCCAACTCAGGTGTTCATCACGTACTCTCGTGTGCCAATGATAAAAACCTACAAAAAAATCGTTTTCCCTGATAGTGATAATCATGCTCTTGAATTAATCCATGTCATTATCCCAGTAATAAAATATCTACGTCTTTATCTCCATCATATGTCCAATTCAATCCCCAAATTTCCAGGATTCTCGTAAAACGCTCATCTCATTCAGATATGACCACACCACGACCACGACCACGCAATGAAGCGAAGCGCACATCCGTGCCCAAGTAGTTATATCCTGTGTGATTGACACCACCAACTTCCACAAATGGAGGAGCACAAACACACACATGTTCATTACCATAATCACTCGTGAATTTGTAATATCATCATCTGCTCATATCCTCGTTAAGAGTTTGTCTATTTAAACTTACTTCTGGTTTTGTGCGATACGGAGTAGACTGCCACTTGTCCATCACAATCACATATCCAGTGCCACTCTACACGTAATGCAATTTGTATGACTAGTTTTCTGGAATACCATGTTACTATCTTTTTAATTTTCCATAATACGAGGTCGTCTCTCTTCTCTGGTTCACTAGTCCATGAATGTTGATGAAAAGCTTTAGTTGCAAATGTGCATATGGTGTGGGGCTGACATCATCTCTCTCTCTTCTCCAGAGCTCTCATGAAAATTTTCTTCTGAGCCAAACTCCACAACTCAACCTTCTGGTATTGCATATCCTTTCTAGTATTTTTTTACTTTGTTCGTGCCATTCTGAGAAAAGGGTTATTAGAACAAGTTTGCACGGCGGAATATTTGAGATTCTATTTTGTACCGACTTGTTTTCTAGTGGAACACATGCTGGCTGGTGTAGCTGGTCCAATATTCCAGACAAGAATAAGACTATTGGGATAACCAAATCAAGTACAAACAAATATTGGCCAATTCCCTTTTCTTAAGAAGACATCAAAATATCAATCAAAAATGGAAAAGATTGAGTCAGTGGAGGAAGTGGTGGAAAGGGCCAAGGAAGCCTTCAAGGGTGAATTTGGTTGCGAACCAACTCTCGCCGTCCAAGCACCCGGCCGAGTAAATATAATTGGAGAGCACACAGACTACAATGAAGGCTTTGTCTTCCCCATGGCCATTCCACTGTTGACTGTGATTGTTGGGAAGGGCACCGACAATGGGAAAATTCGTTTGCTCACAATATCCGACGTGGATGGGGCCAAGTCCACAGAATTCGATGCTCCAACGGAAGCATCAAGGCTAGCTCCAGGCTCCCCAAAATGGGCCAACTACATGAAAGGTGTGATCGAGCATTTTCCAGGGAAAGTGAGTGGCTTTAATGCAGCCGTTGTGACAACAGTCCCTTTGGGAGGCGGCCTGTCGAGCAGTGCGTCCCTCGAAGTTGCCACTTGCACCTTCTTGGAAAGTCTCACAGGAACGGAGCTGCCAAAGGTGGAGAAAGCTTTGTTGTGCCAAAAAGCGGAGCACACATTTGCCAACATGCCTTGCGGAATAATGGATCAGTTTGTGTCTTGCATGGGCGTTGAGAATGGGGCCCTCCTAATTGACTGCCGCTCCGTGGAAGCGAAGCCTGTGAAGCTGGACAAGGTCAAAGCTCTGGACAATAAGGATGATATAGTCTTCCTCGTTGTGAACTCGAATGTGAAGCATCAGCTCACTGGAAGTGAATATCCTCAGCGAAGGGCGGATTGCTTCGAAGCTGCAGAAAAGTTGGGTCTGAAGAGTTTACGGGATGCGAAAATATCGGACCTCAGGGACAACCGGGAGAAGTTGGGTGAGCGTGTCTATCAGAGGGCATTGCACGTGGTGAGTGAGAACGAGAGGTGTCTCAAGGCCAACGAAGCTATTGCAAGTGGAGATATAGAGGGTCTGGGTAGGGTCATGTATCAGAGCCACGTGTCCCTGAGGGACCTCTACGAAGTGTCTTGTCCAGAGCTGGACCAGCTTGTGGATATAACCATGCAAGTTCCCGGTGTGTATGGGAGCAGAATGACTGGAGGCGGATTTGGTGGCTGTATTGTTGCAGCGGTGAAATCTTCTCAAGCCGAGGCTGCTATTGCTGAGGTTCATAAGAAATACACTCAAAAGGCTACGGCATACATTTTCACTGCGAAAGAAGGAGCAGGTATCTTGAAGCTTTAGTGAGGAAGCATCTTTGAGATTCTCAATGCTCCATTCTTTAGATACTTGATATAGAAAATGTTGAAAATGATGTAGAAAAATTTAAACGTGTAAATCTTACTTTTGACAAGGTATAGTCAACTTGTATCTGTGCAGTCAAGTCAGTAATCAAATCATATATCCGCCAAATGTTGCATGTGCAGTGCAATATCTAACAAGCTCATTTGAGTGATAAGCAATATCACTTAAACTAATCAGTCGAAAGTTCAAATTTTGGCATGCACATGCTACTTGTTGAAATGTGGATACTTGTTTGTGCAGTTTATCACTTTACCATTATTGTGCATATAGAAATTATTGAAAATGCGTTTTTGGAGGAGTGACCATGTAACATGACCAGGAAATTAAAACGAATTGCAGGTGTTCAATCATAGTCCAGGCAGTTGTACATACGGATATGCAAACATAATGATGTCCGCAAATATAAGGGAGGACAATTAAATGTCAAACTATATTTTTATTAGATGAAAAATAAATTGTATGTTTATGGGAAACAAGCTATTACTATTAACTAGATACATACATACTGTTTAGTGTTAGTTTTATCAATGCAATATAGCGGTACAAAATCTGCGTACTTCCATTAAGCAGTATAGACACAGTAAATGATAATAATAAAAAATAAATGAATTGTAAATGTAAAAGTAATATGTGAATGCGATACATGAACTGATTCAATTGACAGAGTACAGATAATTGTACAAGCGCAAAATTTGGAACGAAATAAAGTTATATTTTAGATTGCAAAATGCTCGACGAAAAACTCAAACCCAAGCACAATTTGTAATTGATTGGACGTTTGACCATCTGAAATCAGAATGTATCTTATTACATGACACTTCCGATCGTAACCACATAATATTTATATCTTAATCCCAGTACCACAAATATTTTCTGCCTATAGAAGACAAGGCACTAACCGCCAAGGCCATATTCCCAAACGACACAATTTCCTTTTAAAGTAAGTACCACATTCTACGCCAATGCGATATATGTATTAATGAATCCGCCGTGGACGTCAATTAGCACTGATCGTAAGATATGTAGTGTGCAATAATGTGAGTGAGTAGACGCTCACTTCTCTCTGGAAATTATTCCCAGGCTGCTGCTCCATTACAATCGTCTGGTAAGAGGAAGTCAACGCAAGACTTGTTCAATTGTGAAAGAGTTGTCTAGAAGTATTTTCATTTTCCCTTTACTATGAAGACCATTCACATTTCTCCATACTCACATTCAACAATTATTATTATTGCTGCAAAGTGTGCGATAAAGCTCATAAAAACAAATAGCAACGACCCGTACTTTCCTAACAAACTTGGACTCATAAGAAGAATGAGAGAAGTTTGTTCTCTCGGAACTCAGAAGCCAGAGTACGATTGTGAAGAAGTCAAAGTCCTCAAAATTCGCAATGCCGGTAGCACTTCTTCTAATATCCTAAGCTTTACGTAATAGACAAGAACTTCATTTAAGGACTGAGAAAACGAGTGAACCGACGGAAAAGACTTGAAAACAAGACTTCCGGCAGAAGTTGACAATCACGGGCGAGATTCTCAAAAAAAATTCTGCTTGCACAAAAAATGCATTCATTTTTTTGAAAATGGCTTTTATTTAAAAGGAAGAAAACGATAATTGTTTCGGTTTATTTCAGCTTCTAATATAATTCTTAAAAGAAATTATTTTTTTTTGGGGGGGGGGGCTGAAGAAGGATATTAGCCAAGTATAAAGCCATTTTCAGAGTAGTGAAAACCCCACTCTTCTTTAAGTGTCTTTTAGTCTTTTCGAAACAAAGAGAACTGCGAATGATCTACGTTCATGTTCCAAGAGGAAATAAAACCTCACATCAAACCAGAAGTTGTGGCAGTAATCCTTTTTTTGCCATTTCCCAATTGAAAATGGTACTATTAAATGTAGCTTCCACTTTTTTACTTCCTTTTTCATGTTCACTCTTTCTCCTCAGTCTGCCTCATGGTCATTTTCTTCTCCCTGATTCATGAGTCAAGTCGGTCGTCGGTCCTTGAGTAGAGACCAGAGAAATATATCCTGAAGAACCGGTCTACGTTTTTTCAATAAGAGTAAACTTATAACTCCTCTACTTGTGAGACTTGCCATCTTTAATCTACATGGCATATGGCAAAAAAAAGTATAATAAAACCGAAACCAAAGGGCAATACATGAGGTATTGAGCTATACAGCTGCGAATTGCATTCGACTCGGTTTACAACTTGATGCCAGGCTAAAAGCCGCCATATTTGGTGATTTTTTCTCTCTCCGTCGTTTCCATATACCCGTCTGGTAATGACCACATCTATTCTTTACCTCGCACACAAGACACACAAGTAAATGAAAAAGGAGCTAGTGAGAAATTTATTGAACTTCGGCCCTTCCTCTTCCTTTTTTATGCTTCCTGCTTCAGTCCTTTTTTACTGCATGTGTTTATGTTCTCGTCAGACGGTTTGATGGAGCAAAAAATCTTGTTACTCAAACTCTTATCGTCTAGAGAGATAGTGTCGTGTAAGGTTTCTTCTTTCCAGTTCATTCCCATTAAGCCACACAATCGATTAAGCCTCATAGCCAGATCCACGAGATAAATCGGATGGACCACGAAAAGTGTGTAAGACGATTTGTGCCAAAACACAATGTCGCCTTGGATGAAGTGTGAGGTGAAATGGAATAGTGTAGATGTGCGAGAAAAACATATGAAAAACTAAGTGCCTATCACACTTGTTTCGCCAGTTTCTTTCTTCCGAGGAGAATCCGGTTGGAATGAGTGGTGAAACGTGGTGAGGTCGTTTATGACTGATTAAAATCTACCAAAATTTTGATTGAATATCGAGAAAAAAATATCTGATAATAATATATTCAACAAGAAACCCCACTTGAGAATTAGTACTTGAGAGCTTAGATAATTATGAAGATTAGATGCATGTTTTCAAATTTACTGAGGAGCATAAATTAGGCTATGCTGCGACTGGCAACTGGTGAGTCCAAGTCCACAAAAACCACAGGAATCCAATCAGACTGGATTTATATGACTTGAGCTCATCCGCAGGTCAACATTTCATGAAGAATTATGTTGGTTTTTTTTGCATAAAACCCATTTTCGCTGGTATTCTCCTATTTTCGCATAAAATAAAATGGAGAGAAATGACAAAACTGACAATGGGAAAAATACCAGCAAAACTTTTGTTGCTTCAGCCTTGTCTACTTCAGCAAGCTCTATACTTTGACAAATATAAAAATCCTTTTGTCACAGTGAAGAAAGAAAATGTAGAACGATTTCGATTAAAATCCTTTTTTCCTATCATTTTAGCCGCACGATTAACTTTTTTGTTTCCTCTCGAAATTTAGAATGCAGAGAATGGTTCTAGCTAAAATATCTTTCTCTCCGTTTCCCTCTAATGTCAACTTGCCGAAGATTGTCAACCTGCCTACTCATGCGTTTCAAATGGCGACGATTATGTGCTCAGTGAAATGAGTCTCATCCACAGGAATATCGTGCATGGTTTGCAGACACACTATACGTGGTTCATATTCATATATTTATATAAAGGAATGCACAACTGTACATATTTATCTTCATGATCAACACCAAGTTTTAGAGTGAGAATTTGTGCTGTCACCAAGAAAAACTCTGCATACTTTTGTGAGTCACTTTTGATGTTTCACTGTCAGCGAGAAATGTAGTAACGTGTTGGAAAAAATATTTTTTCTTCAGTTTTTCTGCAAACACTGCGGTCATTGCTGGCCTAACTGACAATTTTTATGTGAAAAAATTAAATTAGAATAATAAAAAAAAGTCTGAATATACGATTGGATTGCTACTACGACACTTCTCCTCTGAGGAAAAGTTAGACTCGTTGCGCTGCGGTACACTCGTTTTCTTGGGTGACGACGGAAGGCCTTCATATTTGCTCACTCAGTTGATAATCAAACCTTCATGTCTCTACTAACAGCATTTATAGGTATTCATTCATATTCTCTTTGTGCAACAAACTTCAACTGCGGAAAAATATGGTGATATGTAAATTATAACGGATGAGAGGGAGAGAGATGCTACATTCCCCTTTGTTAAAAATACTGCTAATTTTTCACAGTTGAAAAACTTCTCTTTTTTTACTACAATCTAAGGCAGAAACATTATATTATGTTGAACGCACATTTTTACACGAAGAACGTCACATAGTCATCGGCACGCTTACTACACATGTGAGAAAGCGTACGCTTTTTCTACAAGAAGATCTAATTTCTGTCCTCTCTTGAGAGAGAGAGAGAGAGAGAGAGAGAAGAGAGATAATAGATTTTTCTTGCATAAAAAGTAATAAAAACTTTGTTCTCATTTCAAACTGTTCTGCCAAGATTACAAACACTTTTAAAACTACTTCTGCTATTCCCTTGTTCTACAAAGATGTGTACATGCAGATTACTCGAAGACTCTCTGACAAGGAAAAAAAGGGATGTAGTGGTGTGCAAGAATGTGTGTGCTGTGCATACCTTCAGTTTTATGTTCAACTGGTGAAAAATAAAGGAGTAGAACTGAACTAGTCTATATATATAAAACTCATTTTCCTTCTGTATGTATGTATGTCTGTTATTTATGCATTTCTTTGTCTCTTATCCGA
>JAQFZW010000385.1:0-64822 GCA_034687055.1 Heteromurus nitidus
TTCGAAATTCTTTAAAATTCTTCGAAAATCTCCGATAATCTTTAAATTTCTTCGAAAATGTCCGAAAATCGTTAAATTTCTTCGATAATTTATAAAAGTTGGAATAAATTTTTTTGGTCGTCACAAAAAAAAACTTTAAAAAATTTTCAAGTCCCGTCGTGGACTTAGAATTTTTTTTGAAAATTTCGAATTTTTTTTGAAAATTTCGAATTTTTTCAAAATGTGTTTTTTTGAAGTCAGCATGATGAGATTCGTCGAGATCTGCAATAAAAATTTTTTGGTCCAGTTACGAAAAAAACTTAGAAATTTTTCAAAAATTAGGTGTGTACCCTTAGGCCGAATCCAACCATGGATAAGGGTATGCGATTTGAGTTGACCTTTGTCCCAGAACTCCTTTCCGCATCCATTAACCGAACATATATATTTTGTGCGGCTCTTCTCCATGTGTTTTTTCCGATCTTCTTCCGTCGGAAAATCTCTAGGACATGTCCTGAACGTAAAATAGCATTTAAACATAACGTATTATTCATATTCACAAAGTAGTGGGAATAGTCATAGAAAAGATTACGTCATACGTACATGCAAACAAAAGTTCACATGAATCTTGAATTTGGCCTCATCTTCGAAAGCGAGTTGGCATTTACGCTGCTTGCAACGGAAGATTGTCCCTCTTTTCACGTTCCAGGATAGTTCTGGAACATTTGCCTCAAAAATTTGGAGTCCAGCTTTCTCCTCAATCTGTGCCAAAGTCGTTCGACAGCTATGCAAGGAGGGTGTGTTCTCCGCCAAGCTCTCATGAGCGAACAAAAAAGCCAGCAACTCACACTTCACTTTACACTTCTCTTCACTTTAACTCCATATGCTTGTTTCGCTGTGAATCAAAATCAAATCGAACACATGAGATTTGAATGATAAATACACACGCTTGACATAAATGAATACACGGTTGACCTACTCTTTGTTGTAAATCACTCCTGTCACGACGACAACTTCGTTCCAGCACTTCGTCAGGACCTAGTGAAGGCTTCAAAACCTCCCAGTCTTACATTGAAGCTGTTATTGGTGGGGTAGACGTTGTACATTGTGAATGTAGACAGATGAGCTTCCTTGGTGTAGGAATGGTTTTGGGCTGCGGCCAGGTTCCCAAGTTGCAATTGTAGGTTCCTTATGTGAGGTTCACGAACTTGAAAAGTCTTCGTCATGCCGGTAGCTCTTCTCAAGGCCCTCTCGTTTAACAATCAGAGGGCGATTATGGAGAAATTCTGTGTAAATTATCACCAGTTCATCTGTGTTGTAGGAGGCGATGTACGTGTCTTCGTAATATACTTTGCCATGTAACTTTATCTTCAATTCTTGTACTCTTCGTTTGATGTAGTCTATGTGCAACTATAGTATCTTCCTTTAATTAAATAGACTGGTCACGCTGGACGTCAATGGTTTGAGGGCTGATGACTCTGCCATCTATACTTGCGTCGCCAAGAACAATTATGGCGAGGCGACGACCACGGGCAGCGTCAAGGTCGAGGTGAAACCCACAATTCAGTCTGACTCGTTCAGACCTGATGCGATTCAGAAGATCCACGATTTGGAGCAGCCAGCTTTGAGCCCGGCTCATATGGCAGAACCTCAGTTCGGACCACCTCTCTTCATTAGCCACCTCAACAACATTGAGATCGAGGAGGGCAAGGCTTCCGGCTTCTCGTGCAACGTGGAGCCCTGGAAAGACCCTAAACTGAAGATCGAATGGTTCGTGAATGGACGCGCGTTCAGACAAAAGACGCGCTCCAAATCGACGTTCGAGTTTGGCAAGGTTCTCCTCGACTTCGCGTCCACTTACGGCGAGGACGAGGGTATGTATGTCGTCAAAGCGACTAATGCCAGAGGCTCTGCGCAGACCACTGGCACGCTCAAGGTGCTCCGGTCTGGAAAGGGCGTTCTCGACGACACGATCCATCCGAAAGGGGCTGAAGGCCTTGAGAAGGTGGAACAGGTGGAGGGAGAGCTTCAAGCTAAAGGACGTCGCCCCTCTGTCAAAACTCCGGATCTGCCGCAGATCAAGCCGTACTTTGACCCACCACTCCCCAACGAGGTCAGGCTCAAGGAGAACGAGCCGCTTAATCTTGAGTGCAGGGTGGAGCCCAAGTCCGATCCGGATTTGAAGGTCGAGTGGTTCGTCAACGGGAAGCCAATGAGTGGAACGAGGTTCAAATCGACGTTCGATTTTGGATTTGTCAATCTGACTTTGGACGATGTGCACGAGAGTTTGGACTCGGGAGTTTATACTGCGCATGCGTACAACAAGTTTGGGGAGGCGTTCACGTCGTCAACTGTGTTTATTGAGGATGATGGGAAAGGGACTATTGTCGGGACTCAACATCCCAAAGGAGAGGCGGGGCTGGAGAAAATCAAGGAGATTGAGGCGGCTCTTAAGGACAAAGGAAAGGACAAGGCGGCGAGGGACTCGCTCAAGGGGGTGCCGCCCAAATTCACCACGCCCGTGAGGATTCATGATTTTTTAAAGAGATGTTTTTTGTCTCTCAATTTTGGAACTAAAATGAGTTTTTGCAAATGTTTTATAGTTCGAGAACCTTCGCAACCTGCAAGAAGGCGACCTGTAAGTTCCGTTTTCTTTTTCCCCAACAACTTTGAATCACCCCTGATCCTCGCATATCTTCTTGTATTAACTAACTATTGTTTCTTAAATCGAAGGGCCCATTTCGAGGCTACCTTAATCCCAGTCGGTGACGAGACGATGCGCGTAGAATGGTTCAAGGACGGGAAGCCGCTCGACGCTGGCCACAGGATCAGGACGGTATACGCGTTCGGAATGGTCGTCCTCGAGATCTTTGACTGCAAGCTGGAGGACAACGGGACATACACTTGTAAAGCGACGAACAACTGGGGGAAGGATGAGATCAGTACTGAGCTCGAGTGTGTTATTGCATCGGAGAGGGTCGTCAAGCCCAAGTTCACTGTTCCGCTCAAGAATCTGGAGAATGTGCCCGAAATGACTTCGTATGTTTTTTTAAAAACTCGCATGTTTAGCGCTCTCGTGATCATATCTCGTGGTCTCGTAATTGAGATAGCAGAAATTGGAATGTAGTATGATTGACAAATGATTGAATGTTAGAGAAATTGATGCACTTCAAAGAGTTCAGTTTTTTTATTTACCGTCATTGTTACAGCTGGCAGACATGACAGTGTTTCAAACGTTACCGCTTTCGAATGTATGCAGAGTTTCGAAATGCACGTTTCAAAGAAACGTCTCATACCGCCCCTGGTCATGTATTAACTATTAACGTATTTTCCTTCTTTTTTAAAAAAAGTTGCCATTATGAAGCCACTTTAATACCAGTCGGTGATCCGAACATGGTCGTCGAATGGTTCTTTAATGGGGAACCTCTTCAGCCTTCAGCAAGAGTCAAGACTGTGTATGATTTCTTTAAATATCTATATATAAATATGACCATTAAGCTAATAGTCATAGCGACATAGTCATAACCCATAAATAAATCTTCCTTTAATTAAATAGATTCGATTTTGGGTATTGTGTCCTGGACTTGGGACAAGTCACTGATCTCGATGAGGGTGAGACACTTTTTTTAATTAAAAAAGTATTTTAATTTATAAAAAAGTGATATTGGCTGACTTGAATTTTGTGTGGTTTTTTCCCAGGAACATACGAGTGCCGTGCTAGAAACTTGTAAGTTTTAGTTGACTAGAATTTTTTTTAGGATTCACAAAATTGTTTTAAAAAAATACTAACCCGCGAGCGCGTACATGTGTTCTGAATTTTGCAGGCACGGATCGGACAAGACGTCAGCGATCCTGAACCTGATCCGCCTCCACCGCGGCATCGCCACCGAACCCATCGACCCCGAAGCGTACGCTCGCATCCTCGAGCTTGAAGCGTTCGGCCGTGAGAAGCCAGAGCTGAGCTCCGTGATCAAGCTCCAGCCTCCAAAGTTCACAACTCAATTCGAGAACGTGAAGCTCGTTGAAGGACAAAGTTGCCACTTTGAAGCTCGATTAATCCCCGTGGATGATCCAGACTTGCGCGTCACTTGGTGGAAGGACGGCGTCCAACTCCGAACCGGACACAAGTTCAGGACGTTCCACGACTTTGGGATCGTCATTCTCGACGTGCTGTACTGCTACGAGGAGGACACTGGCGTGTACGAGTGCAGGGCGGAGAACAAGCTTGGCAAGGACGTCACCAGGGCTAACCTAAGCTGCTCCTCCAAAGCGAGTCTCATACTCGATCCGCAAATCCCGAAAACCATGTTCGGAGCGTTTGAGAAGATTCGGACTTTGGAGCAGAAGGATAAGCCACTGAGACCTGAGGACGCCAAGGCGGGACAAGTTCCAGTGTTCACCGTTCCGCTCGAAAACATCAGTTTAAGGGAAGGGGAAAAGTGAGTTCTCTGTTTTCTTTTTCTCCAACAACTTTAATTTCTTATTAAGAACACCTTCTTTTATTAACTTTTAACGTATTTTCATCTTTTAGTTGCCACTTTGAAGCGAGATTGACTCCAACTGACGATCCTAAACTGAGGATCGAGTGGCTTCTGAACGGAAAACCACTCAGAGCTGCGTCCCGGTTCAAGACGTTCCACGACTTTGGCTTTGTCATTCTCGAGATCAGCTCCGTGTATTTGGAGGACTCTGGCACGTACGAGTGTCGAGCTTACAACGACTTTGGAGAGGCTGTCACGACTTGTCAACTCGTCTGCTCTGGCAAGCGGTCCAGCCTCATTCTCGACAGCCAGCTGGCTCGAATGGGACTCGACTTTGACAAGATCGCGCAACTTGAGGGGATTGGCGCTGCGCCTGGAGTCACGTCTCCGGACGCCGATGAGGGCAAGCCTCCAGAACTGACGAATCTCACTGACATTGAGATCTTTGAGGGGGCGCTTTCCCACTTTGAATGCAGATTAAAACCAACGAACGACCCCAAAATGAAGATCGAATGGTTCCACAATGGAAGAGGAATCAACCATGGTTCGAGGACGAAAACAATCTCTGACTTTGGATTCGTCATTCTAGAAATCGCTGGAGTCACAACTCGGGACCAAGGACAGTATGTCTGCCGGGCGACAAACGCCCATGGCTCGACAACCGCCGAATGCAAGATGACCGTGAAGCAGACCTCTGCTCATATCGTGACCACGCCTCAACTCCCTGGCCAGTTCAGGACGGGGACGGAATCCCTCCAGAAGCTTGAGGAGTCTCTTTGGAAGCGGGAGAGTCCGCCAGTGGAACAACTGCAGAACACTCCGCCTCGCTTCATCACAGAAATCCAGGATATCGAAGTGGTGGAGGGTGGTCCAGCTCATTACGAATGTCGAGTCGAACCTGTGAACGACCCCACGATGAGGATCGAGTGGTACTTCAACGGGAAGCCGATCGTGTTCGGCTCGAGAATGCACACCAGTGACGACTTTGGTTTCATCTCCCTCGACCTCGACTGGACGTTTGCGAGGGACTCGGGAGAGTATCTTTGCCGGGCGGTGAATCCATGGGGCTTCGCGACGACCAGGGCGAAGCTCACTTGCAAAGGGAAGCGGGATATTGTACTCGAGTCGCAGCTTCCCAAAGGGATCGACGCGACGAGGCTGAACGAGCTGGAGCGAGGACCTGTCAAGGAGCAGGCTCTCGACAATTCGAACCTTCCCGGAGGACCACCCAAGTTCATCAAGAAACTTTCAAACTTTACGATCGTCGAGTCTGAGCCTTTGCATCTTGAATGCACAGTCGAACCGAAGGCGGATCCCACAATGACCGTCCAGTGGCTTCACAATGGGAAACCGCTGAAAATGGGGTCGAGATTCCATACGGTTTGTAACAGTATCATTCAAATCTCCCATGTAACATGTAGTTCCCCATTCCATAATGTACCGATCCCTTTCGTTTCAGGTGTACGATTTCGGTTACGTGACCTTGGACATCTTGTACACGTACGAGGAGGACGCTGGGTTGTACACTTGCGTTGCGCAGAATATGCACGGCGAGGATAGGACTGAGTCGCAGATCATTTGCAAGAGTGGGCCGACGGTTATCCTCCAGAACCAGATGCCGAGGGGGATGAAGAAGCAGGAGACGCTCATTCAGATGGAGGCGGCCATCAAGAAATACACGTCTGAGATTCATCTGACGGAAGAGGACATTTATGATCCGGACAAGAAGCAGCCTCCTAGGTTTGTCACGCAGATTGTGAGTCAGAATGATCTGAAGGAGATGGAGACGACCAAGTTCGAGTGTCAGTTGGCGCCTGTCGGAGATCCGCATATGAAGGTCGAGTGGTTCTGGAATGGGAAGCCGCTTCTTCACAGTAAGGCGCAATATGATTTTTATTTTATTAAGTTTGACCACCGCCATAAAATTTAAAAAAATATTTTGCAGAGAACCGCCTACAGCCTATCTACGATATTTGTATTTTATTTAATTTCTTAAATTTGCTCAAATTTTTTTTGCAGAGAACCGCTTGGAGCCTCTTTATGATTTCGGGTAAGAAGTTTTTTTTTATAGATTTTTTATGATTTTTCTAATAAAACAAACAGGAATAAAACACGTATACCACAAATTACAAATAATAGAATTACACCATTTCTTTTAAAATCAAAAATTAATGTTCCTTTAAACTAATTTATATAAAAGATATGTCGCGATGAACTTTGCGTGGGTGTACCCAGAGGACTCTGGTGAGTATGTCTGCATCGCGACGAATCTGTACGGGAAGGACGAGACTCGAGCCGTGATCAAGACGTCGGGTAAGCCGAGCATTATTTACGACTCGCAGCTGCCCGCAGGCATGCACAGCATCGACAAGATTAGGGAAATGGAGGCGAACTGGCTGAGGAGGAAGTCGATCGAGGAGAGTGACCGGGCGAGGGAAGCACCTATTTTCGTGACGAAACCGGATGTTGTCGAAGTTTGGGAAGGAGACTGGGCTAAATTCTGTTGCAGGGTGACTGGGTTCCCGAGACCCAGAGTCCTTTGGATCGTTAATGGAAGGACCGTCATGAACGTAAGATTTAAAAAAAAATTTGTTTTTTGTTCTGGAAAATTTTTTACTAACAAAAAATCGGACGTTCATCAATCAGGGCTCTCGCTATAAGCTGACGTACGACGGCATGTGGCACCTCGACATCCCTAAAACAAGGCAGTACGACCACGGCAAGGTTGAGGTTCTCGCGAAAAACTCGTTGGGCGAGGCGTACGCCACCTCAGAGCTGATCGTGAAGAACAGGCATGACGACTACAGGGCGCTACTCAAAAACTCGCCGAGGCGTAAGAATATCATACATTTTGTCTCTTGCAAAAGGAAAATTGAAATTCGACAATTTCATAAATATGCTCTTCAAGTTCGTATATTGATCGTGACGTTCCGTTTTTTTCTCTGTTTTTTTCTGTTTGTTGTATCGTTCTGGTGTGGTGTATCGTCGTTGTCTATATCACGTATATGTTTCGTCTCACTCTCTCTCTGACTAACCCCCATCCCGAAAAACAAATACTTGAAAAAACCTGTGTGAAAACAATAAATAAATAGCGTGGTACGACCTGGAGCTGAAGACATATCAGGACACGCGCTACGGCTCGGATTTAGAAAAGATTTTCGCTGAGCGGTTGAGTGGAACTAGCAAGACGCAGGTTCACATCAACGAGCAGGGCGAGTACTCCAACAAGATCGTCGAGGACGAGGAGACCGAGTGGCAGAAGCTGCTTAAAGCGAGGGGGCTCGACTACGCCAAGATCAAGGAGCTGGAAGAGTCGCAGCTGACGAAAGAGCAGAAGATTAGGGAGCTGAACAGGCAGCACGTCATGGCGACGCAGAGCTCGTTGGCGAGGACCGCGGCGAAGGCGTATGACGCTGAGGTTGACAAGGCGAAGCTCGCTATTATGGAGCACGCGAAGCATGTTACAAAGAAGGAGGTCAGCAAGTGGTTCAGGTCCGCCCAAGTTGGGAAGCTGGAGGAGGAGCAGCTGCAGCAGGAGGTTGTTGATAAGGAGTCGCATCTGGCGAAGCTGAAGCACTGGAAGAGTGACGAGCACACGTTGAGTGAGGAGGAGCAGAAGAAGCTGCAGCAGATTGATGAGAGCAGCGCGAGGAGTGTGGAGACGAATGTGCAGAAGCAGGTGCAGAAGACGCAGGAAGGGGATCTCGAGGTGACGAGGAAAATCACTGAGACTGAGACGAAGGAGAGCGAGTCACATGCCAAGGTTGTGGAAGGGGTCGCGACCGGCCCGTTTAAAAAAGCGCCAATGTTTGTCAAGAAGATTCAGCCTTGCAGGGTGCTGGAGAAGGGCGAGGCGAGGTTTGAGGTCGATTTCGATGGGGACCCGGTCCCGACCATCAAGTGGCTCAGGGACGATTTTCATATCAAAGACTCGGAAGACTTCCAGATCAATACTGTTGGGAAGCGGTCTGTGCTCGTCATCAAGGAGGTGGGTTGACTTTTTTTTGGAGACTTGGAATTTTTTTTTGTAAATTGGGGTCAAAATATTTATGAAATAAAATATTTTTGTGTTGGTTCATAGGTGTTTATGGAGGACTCCGGGATCTTTTCTGTGATCGCAGAGAATCCCGGAGGTCAGGCAAAGTGTTCAGCGAACTTGGTGGTGGAGGAGCCTGGATCGGCGAAACTCTCACCACCAAACTTTAGCAAAACGCTGGAGAGCAAGAGGGCACTTGTCGGAGCACCGTTAGTGCTCGATTGTGAGCTCTCTGCAGGAACTAAACCCATCGAGGATGTATTCTGGATCAAGGTGCGTGTGTTTTGCACAAGATTTCCGCTTTTCTGGAGGAAACTGGACTCGAAAAATAATGTTAATTTTTGTTTGTAGGACGGAAAGAAGCTGGCGAGCGACTCGAGAGTCACAATCTCCTCGACTGGAGGCAACAACTACACGCTCGAGATCAAGGAGGCGACCGTTGCCGACCAAGGCAAGTATGAGGTGGTTGGACTTAACTCGGCTGGGGAGGCGAGGTGCGAATGCGAGGTCGCCATTACCGAGCCGACACCGGTGCAGAAACCAAGACCCACTGGGACGTGCGTTGAGACGCCCTTACCAGAGAATACCAGGGCTGTCGAGGGACAACCCACTCAGATCTCCGTTGGCGTCATCAATTTTGGTGAGTCTTTTATTTATTTTTGCAGTGTGGTCATATACAAGAATTTATAATTTAATTGATTTAATAATTTTGTATTGTTTTCTTCCTTCGAAGGCAACTCTTTGATCAAGTGGAAAAAGAACGGCGCTGACCTCCGTTCCAGCAAGTATTTGAGGCTGACTCAGGAACTCTCGGCTGGTGTGACCAAGTGCTCCATCAAGTTCTCCCAAGTGTTCCCCGAGGACGAGGGAGAGTATGTCTGCAACGTCCTCAAGAACGGGATCACTGTCGCCTCTTCAAAGGGAACTCTTTCTGTTGGACCAGGTAAAGTAAACTAGTTTTTTTTCTTTTGTGCTTTCTCCGATTCTAATCAAGATTTGTATGCATGCATTTGGGGCATTTTGAGACATGTATGCCAAGCAACTAAAACTTGTATGAACGACATGATGCATATATGGTTGTTATCGTCTGTCGTCATTGGGATACGACATGACACATGGTTGTTGTCGTCGAATACGGGAGGCGACATGACACATGGCTTTCGTCGTCATCGTCACCGCATGGCCCTTCTTGACCTTGACCACCAACCCAAAGTGGGGCGTCATGAGATTAGCATGCTTTCGAATAAAAAAAAGTCTCTCGTCCGCCGTCTTCCAATGTTGTCCGTCTGAATTTTGTTGCAGCGTCGGTAGCGTCGACTGGTCCCCAGCTGAATCTGCTGAAGATGGCTGACACGACAGTGGAGGAGGGCGACTCGGCGACCTTCCAAACGGAGATCGTCGGCTTCCAGCCACAGACGAAACTGAAGGTGCAGTGGTTCAGAGAGAATGCGCTCATACCTGAGTCGGAAGATTTCGAGGTGGGTGTCCTCAATTTATAACCATAATTGTTTACAATTATTTTTAAATGTTCAGAATAAAAAAAATTGTGTTTTGCTTTTGTCGTCAGATGCTGCAAGAAGGGCCGCACGTGATTCTGTTGATAAAGTCGACGTACGAGGAGGACAGCGGTGTGTTCACGGTCCGCGTGACCGACAATGCGAACGGGAATCAGGTGGAATCCTCTGCAAGACTCACCGTCAAAAGTAAATAAGCCACAAAAAAACACACACACACACTCAAAATATCTCGACCAGACAAAAAAAAAATATATATCTAAATTAACAAGCGTGGAATTAACTTGGTAAAAAAAACAACTATTTAATTAACTAGCAAAAAAAATATTGAGTAAAAAAATCGTATAAGAATAATAAAGTTATAATTGATATATAAAAAAATTTTGAATTCTCGAGAGAAATGTCGTAATGAAGAAGAAGACGAAAAAAAAGCTTTATATAAAAAATATATATATACTGCCAACTCTCTGCCATAAGCCAATGACAATTTATTATTGTGAAAAAAAATCGTAGCAAAGCTTTTTATATGATACAATTATATTTAAAAAATAATGTTATATAAATTTATTTTAAAAGAAATCAAAAAAATGCCAGAATTTATCCAAAAGACAAAAGAAAAAAATTCAACTCTTTCAAAATACACTTTTCTCCTCTCTATCTCTCTTTTTTCCTACTTTTTTTCTCGCTTTTCGCTTTCTCAAATCATGTTAATTGGATTTGAATACAAAAAAAATAAATGAGCCTGTGAAAAATTAGTAAAATTTTTAATTAATTATCATGATTCATTATTTGATACAAAGAAAATTATCCATCATTTCTCTCGAGAGACATTATTTACTTGTAACCATCTATACTTTTTGTTGTAGAAAAAAACTTATTATTACACAATCCCCCAAGTTTTTAATTATAATTTTTCTCTTAATTTTTTTTCGTGTAATAATATTGTTCTGTTTAACCACTCACAAAATCATCATCACCACCAAAAAAACCAAAACACACATGCACGTAGATTATATTTATAAATTTAAAAGTAATAGTTTTGAATGGGGGTACATACGAATCTACTTTTTTTATAAAAATTTATATCCGTCCAAAATTAATTTCGTAGTGCTTTTTTCTCTTTGTCTAAAAACATGAATTTAATTCGTTTTTTGGGGTGGTTTCTCTCTCTCTCTCGTCTAATTAATGGTCGAGTGTAATAATGTCTCTTTCGGTGTGTGTTTAAAAAAATTCTCTCTCTCTCACGAGTGCATTTTTCTCGTTAAAATAAACATGCCAACCATCGTCATCACCATTATCGCACAAAATCCCGGTGTGTGTTTCGTTTCGTTCACGCTCAATTTAAACGGGAGCGAAGAAAAAAGCATAAAAAATGGGCCAACTTTTTTTTGCCTCTCTCATTTAGTCTCTTACCTTTCTTCTTCGCTAATTAAATTGTGTTTTTTACTCGGAGAGCAGCTTTTTTTGCTCATAAAAAAATGTCCGTGCATCTCTCGTGTTTTGCTTGGAGACGAGCCAAGATGGATTCTTCTTGGAATCTTTTTTTTTCTTGGGAGGTGGGATGCGGTGCTAAACGTGACCTTGAAAAAAATTAACTGTTTAAACTATAATGGGTTTTTAGAGAGAGAGAGAGATTCCACAAATAAAAAAATGTCAAAGGGAAATAATGCACTTGTATAAATGCACTTGTGTAAATGCACACGAAAGAGATAGATTCGTATATATATGCTCTATAAGAAATAGGCAAGTATAAAAAATCATATGTGTTTTACAGAACGAGTCTCGACAACGAGAAAGACGCTGAGGAAGTTGACGCTATTGTCCAACTCGGCATCGGCCACTGGCCAGAGGAGATTCGGAGCGGCGGCCACGATGGACGTGCATCTCGAACGACTGAACATGAGGATTGAGGAGTCGGTGCGAAGCTCGCAACAACAACAGCAGCAGCAGACTGATCGTGAGTCGAGTGTTTCTTGGAGAACGCAGAGGAAGCGAGACGACAAGGACTTTGCTTATGTGAAACACGTGAGTAAGCTTGGACCGGAGGAAGCTGGGGAACAACAGCCTGAAGAGCAAGTTGCACCTTCGACTGGAGGAGATGTCCAGCAGCCACAGCAACCTCAGGTTGATGATAACGCGCCCGTCTGGCAGAGGAGAAAGCGAGAGAAAGCTGCTGCGGAAGCGGCGGCGGCGACGCAACAGCAGCCACAAGCGGAGGTCACGCCAACTGCGCAGGTCGTTCCTGAACCAGAACCAGAGCAAGAGGCTAGACCAGAGACGCCTAGCGGTTTGCCGTGGCAGAGGAGAAAGTTGGAGCCTAAGAAATCGCCGTTCCAGCGGGACGAGCCGCCTAAGCCTGAGCCTGTTCAGCTTCGACCGACGAGGCGTGTCGAGAGACCCAAAGAGGAGGAGAAGGTGGAGAAGGTCGAGTTGAAGAGGACGCCTTGGAAACAAGCTGAACCACAAGAGGAGGAGAAGAAGAAGCGCCCAGCGTGGCAGCAACAGAAAGAGGAAAAGTTGCCAGAGATTCCTGCTGGAGAACAGCCAAAACTTGAAGAGTACGTCGCTCCTGAATGGGGGCAACGTGAGAAACCTGAGACTGAGAAGGGCGTGGCTGCTCAGCCTGTAGCTCCTGCGCCTGCGGAGACTCCAGAGACGCCTGTGAGCGTGTATAAGCGTGGTGAGAAGAAGCGGCCTGGAGAGGAACAGCCAAAGACCATTCCGATGGGGAAAGGCAGGATCCCTGAGCAGAAACCTGAGGACGAGACTGTCGTGCTGAAGCCGTTCACGAAACCAGTGCAGGAAGTTCCTGTGCCTGGTCAGCCTGACAAGCCTATTTCCGTTCAGCCTGTGAGCATTCCAGAACGGGAGGACGTGCCCCTTGAAGCACCAAAGTTTGAGGCGCCTGAGAAGGTTGCTGCCCCCAAAGAAGTTAGCGAGGTTCCGGAAGCTGTGCTGCCAGCGTGGAAACAGCAGTTAAAAGATAAGCCCAAGCAGCCTGTCCAGCAGCAGCAGGTTGAGGCTAAGCCGGAACAAGTTATGCTCAAGCCTGGGAGGCGCGGGGAGAGACCTGCGCCTGAGAAGCAGAAGGTGGAGAGCGTCGAGCTGAAGCGGGTCCCGAAACCTGTTGCGCCGGAGGAGGTGGAGAAGCCTGAGCGGGAAGTCGTGAAGAAGCAGCCTGGGAAAGAGGCAGAGTTGCGGGACATTCCTGAGTCTGAGGCGCCGCAGTTGGAGAGTGTTGAGCCGATGGAATTTGGGAAGCGGGAGAAACCTGTTAAAGAGAAGCCGAAGGTAGAGGAACCTGCTCCTGTTGTCCCTGAGCCAGTTCCTGCTGAAACGCCTGAAAAGGCGAAGAAACCTGGTAAAGTGGCGCCTGAGAAACCTGCGCCGGTGGAGACGAAAATACCGATGGGGAAAGGCAAGATCCCTGAGCAGGTTGAAGAAAAAGAGGTCGTTGTTCTGAAACCTTTTGAGAAGCCGAAGGAACCTGTGCCTGGAGCTCCTGAATCTGATAAGCCGATTAAACCCGCTCCAGTTCAGATTCCGGAGAGGGACGATACGCCACTTGAGATGGGTGGGGTGCAGTTTGAGAAGCCTGTTCCTGAACAAGTTGTCGCTCCGGTTGTGGAGCAAGTCGCTGCGGTAGAGAAGCCTAAGCAGAAAGTGGAGAAGAAGGTGGTGGTGCCTCCACCTCAGCAGCCTGAGGAGAAGGTCGAGCAAGTGCAACTCAAGCCTGCGAAGAAGGTAGAGAAGCCGAAACCTGTTGAGGAACAGGTTGAGAAGGTCTCGTTGAAGGCGGCGCCGAAAAAGGTCGTTCCTGAGGCGAAGCCGGAGGAGAAGAAAGTGCGCGAGGAGCCTATTGCGTTTCAGCCACTTGAACTGGCGGAGATCAAAGAAGGGGAGAGTCCGGTGCTTGAAGAGTTTGAGAAGCCGGAATGGGGCGAACGTGAAAAGCTGGAACAGGTTAGTGAGGTTCCTGCTAAAGTTGCTGAGGAGGTTGCACCTGCGCCTGAGGCGGTTGTCGCGAAACCAAAGAAGCCAAAGAAGACTCCAAAAGCGGTTGAGCCGGAAGAAGAGAGGAAGATTCCGATGGGGAAAGGGAAGATCCCTGAACAGGTTGAGGAGAAGGAGGTCGTTGTGCTGAAACCGTTTCAGAAGCCGAAGGAAGGCGGGGAGGAAGAGGCGGATAAGGACAGGCCTATTGCTCCGAAGCCTGTTGAGTTTGGGCCGAGAGGAGACTTGCCGGAGATGGAGTTGCCGACGGAGGTGGAGGTTGAGAAACCTGTTATCGCTGCTCCTCCTCCAGCAGCCCCTGAGAAAGTTGAAGAGAGCAAGCCAGAGGCTGCTGTAGTTCCTACTCAACCGAGTGTCCAGCAACCGGAACCAGTTGTCAATGTCAAACCGGAAAAGGTGGCTCAGGATATTGTGCAAGAACAGGAGATCAAATTCGTGTCGCCACCGGACTCTACTGTTCCTGGGGAGCCGTTCAAGGCAGTTGGCGAAGAAGAGGAGACGCCTGTTGAGAAGGTCGAGCAAGTCTCTGAGACTGGGAAGAAGACGGTCGTCAAGAAAAAGAAGAAGAGTACGACGAAGCGGGGTGGGGAAGTGTCACAGCCTGCTGACGAGGTAGTGACGGAGGCGCCTGTCGTTGAGGAAGTACCAGTGATCCCTGCTCCTGTTGAAGAGGTCCCTGAGGAAGTACCAGTGGTCCCTGTTGAAGAAGTACCTGAAGCACCTCAACCGGAACAAGTTGAAGTGGATCAACCTGCTATTAAGCGACCTGTTCAAGTGCCTGCGCCTCCTCAGCCTGAGGAGAAGGTCGAGCAAGTACAACTCAAACCTGCGAAGAAGGTTGAGAGACCTAAACCGGAAGAGCCACAAGTAGAGAAAATTGAGTTGAAGGCAACGCCTAAAAAAGTTGCACCTGTTGCTAAGCCCGAGGAGAAAGAATCGTATGAGGAGCCTCTTGCTTTTGAGCCACTTGAACTCCCTGAAATTAAGGAGCGGGAGAGTCCTGTGCTTGAAGAGTTTGAAAAGCCTGAATGGGGCGAGCAGGAGAAGCCGGAGCAAGTTGTTGAGGCTCCTGCTCAAGTCGCTGAACAAGTTCCTGTCGTTCCTGAGGCGGTTGTCGCGAAACCAAAGAAACCTAAAAAGACGCCCAAAGCGGTAGAGCCTGAAGAGGAGCGGAAGATTCCGATGGGGAAGGGCAAGGTGCCTGAGCAGGTTGAGGAGAAGGAGGTCGTTGTGTTGAAGCCTTTTGAGAAGCCAAAGGAGGAGGATTTGCATAAACCTGTGGAACCTGAATCAATTAAATTCAAGCCTGGAGATGTGCCTGAGCGACCTGAGGTCGAGTTGGAGAGACCCGAGTTTGAACATGTTGAGAGGGAGAAACCTGAGGTGGAGGAGGTGCCGAGTGAGACGCCTGCTCCTGAGGTTGTTGAGGTAAAGCCAAAGAAGAAGGTTGAGAAGAAGAAGATGCCTGAGGTTCAGGAGACGCCGCAAGTCGAGAAAATACAGCTGAAGCCTGGGAAGCGGGTTGAGAAGCCGAAGCCTGTTGAGGAACAGGTTGAGAAGGTTGAGCTGAAAGCGACGCCGAAGAAAGTCGTGCCTGAGGCGAAGCCGGAGGAGAAGGAGGTTTATGAAGAGCCGAAGCCGTTTGAGCCGATTGAGTTGCCTGAAATTAAGGAGCGGGAGAGTCCGGTGCTGGAAGAGTTTGAGAAGCCAGAGTGGGGAGAGCAGGAGAAGCCGGAGCAAGTTGTTGAGGCTCCTGTTCAAGTTGCTGAGGAGGTTGCACCTGCGCCTGAGGCGGTTGTCGCGAAACCAAAGAAACCTAAAAAGACGCCAAAGAAGGTGGAGCCTGAAGAGGAGAGGAAGATTCCGATGGGGAAAGGGAAGATTCCTGAACAGGTTGAGGAGAAGGAGGTCGTGCAACTTAAACCATTTGACAAGCCAAAGGAGGTTGTTCCCGTTGAGGAGACTCCTGATAAAGGGCCTGTGTTCAAGCCTGAGGATCTTCCTGAGAGACCAGCGGAGGAGGAAGTTGTTGTACCTCAGCCAATTGTTCCTGAGCAACAACCCGCTGCCCCAGAACCAGAACAGCCTGGCGAGGCAGAGAAGCCGGCGTGGCAGCGCAAGAAGCTCGAGCGGAAGAAGATGCCGCCGCCTTCAGAGCCGGAGAAAGTTGATTTCGGCAAGGTTCAGCTGAAAAAGGCGAAACCTGTGGAGAAGCCCAAGTTCGACACTCCGCAGATCGAGAGTGTTGACCTGAAACGTGTTCCTGAGAAGGAGGCGAGTCCCGTTCAGGAGGAGGAGAAAGAGAGGCGGGTTAGTCTCAAACCGATTGAGCCGTTGGTTCTTGAGGAGATTCCTGAGCGGGAGGAGGTCGTGCTCGAGAAACCTGAATTTTATGATGCTGGCGAGAGGAGGAGGAGCAAGGACGGCACTCCTGCGAAATCTAGTCGGAGCGGGAGTGTGGCGAGTGACGCCGGGAGTGAGAAGGTGAAGCCTGAGAAACGGAGAAGGGTGAGTAAAGAGAAGACGACTGAAGAGACGAGGAAAATTCCGATGGGGAAAGGGAAGATTCCGAAAGATGAGGAGGAGCGGGAGGTTGTCGAGTTGAAGCCTTTTACGAAACCGAAAGAGGAGGAGACTAAAGCGCCTGGTGATGATAAGATCAAGCCTCCGAAAGCTGAGGAGGAGGAGACGACAAAGCCTGACGAGCCTGTGAAACTGAAGCCGACGAAACGGGGGCAGAAGCCAGTGCCTGAGAAGCAGGAGCCTGAGCAGGTCAAGCTGAAGAGTGCGCCTAAAACTGTGGTGGAGGAGACGACCGAGTACAAGACTGAGATGGTGGTTAAGCAACGGCAAGGTTTAACGGTTGAAGTTGACCTTCCTCCCGTTCAAAAGTCAGAGTTCAGCATTCCACCGAAAAATCAGAAATCTGAGATGGCGATCCCAAAGTCGGCCGAGCCGCCGCCATGGAAAAAGCATAGGCTTGTGAGGAGGAAGCTTGACCTTGACCCGAAAATACCAGAGTTTATGCAGATTCAGTTGAACAAAGGGAAAATTGTTAAACGGCAAATTAGCTCGGAGCAGTTGGAGCAGGTCAGTCTGAAGCCTTGGTCGAGGAGCAGTTCCGTTCAGTCTGGGGACGGGGATGGCGCTGATAGGCTAGCGTTTGAGCGGCAAGATTCGAAAATTGGAGAGCGGGAAGATGTGGAGTTGTTGGAGTTTAAGAAGAAGAAGCCTACGAGGGCGCCCAAATTCAATACATTCTTGGCTCCGGTGACTGGGGTCGTTGGGGAGGTGGCGAGGTTCAGCGCTGTCGTTGAGGCGGAGGTGGAGACTGTCGAGTGGTTCAGGAATGAGGTGAAGATCCAGACTGGGGATAAATATCAGGTGTTTGAGCGGGAGGTCGCGCTCGAGATCTGTCAGCTGACGAAGGAGGATGAAGGCGTGTACTCGGTGGTCGTGAGGAACGAGCTTGGGACGGCGAAGTCGTCGGCGAACCTGATTGTCGTCGAGCCGAAGGCGGAGAAGGGTGAGCAGAAGAGTTTTTTAAAAATAATTTAAAAATGTTAGGATTTTTGTTAATTAATTAAAATTTAATTGCAGACGACACTGAGGTGATCCTGAAGCCGCTCCGCTCCCAGCTCATCAACAAGGACTCTGAGCTCGTGCTCAACGTCGAGTTCAAGAAGCCTAAAAACGCGAAGGTAGAGTGGTACCACAACGGGCGCAAGTTCCCAACAAAAGGCGTGCCGAACGTCGAGGAGAAGACTGGCGACAAGAAGAGCGTGCTGAAGATCAAAAAGTTTGACCAGAAACTGTCGACAGGGCGGTGGGAAGTGCGCGTCGGCGAACATTCCAGGTCTTCGTGCTCCGTCAGGGCGACTGACGATCAGCCCGAGGCCCCCAACGCCGCTCCCCACTTCAAGCGACACTTGAAGCCGAAGCTGATTTACCAGGAGAGCCCGTGCATCCTCCAGGCGGCAGTCCAAGCCGTGCCTGAAGCTTCCTTCCAGTGGTTCCATGGGGACAAGCTCCTCGAGCCAGGGAAGGACGTCAAGGTCAACTCGGAGAACAATCGGTCCGTCCTCCTGCTCAAGCACGCTGTCGAGGGCGAGTTCACCGTTCGAGCCGAGAATGTGTACGGCTCAATCACGTCAACGGCCTACTTCCAGATGGCCGAGAATCCGGAGGAGTACGCCCCAGAGTTTGCTGTTCCGCTCCCAACCGTTGTGAATTTGATGGACGGGGATGAGGTGACGCTCCAGTGCCAGTTGAAGACTGTTACGGGGCCAACGCCAACTGTTGGCTGGTTCCATAATGGAGCCGAGATGAATGAGAAGCCGAAGCAGATACAGATTCTGCAGACGGAGGAGGGGCTCTGCCAGCTGAAGATTAGTGAGGTGTTCCCTGAGGACTCGGGAGACTATGTGTGCCGGGTCGCGAACAGGATTGGCGAGGACCTCACCAAAGCCAGTATCAACGTTGAGGCGTACGAGTACGTTCCTGACTCGGAGATTGCAACGACGACGATCCACTCTGTTGAGTCGGATGACGACAATGTTATCATGGAGGAGGAGGAAGAGGAGGATGAGGACGCCGAGGATGCTAGTCCCAGGTTCACCGAGAAACTTGAGCCAGTCACTACTGTTCAGGATGGGCAGCTCACGATGTAACACGATTTTTTATTTATTTAAAATAATTTTTGTTAATTTTTTTACTAATTTTTGTTTATAAAATGATTTAAAGGCTGACGACCAAGTACACGCGCGTGAAGCCCCGCCCCTCAGTCAAGTGGTTCATTAAAGGCCAGGAGCTGATCAAGTCGACAAAGGAGTTTAGGATCGAGACGCCGGAGAGGTTCGTCTCGCAGCTTGTGATAAACGAGATTTTCCCAGAGGACGAGGGAGAGTACTGCTGCACCATTCAGAATAGGCATGGCATGGACGTCACCACCACCGAACTCGTTGTGTACGGATCGCCGAAAGAGGGTAAACCATGAACTGCTTTTAGTTGCTATCAACATAATTAATAAATGTTAAAGATCATATGCAGAATATATTTAAATGATTATTGTTTTAATTGTCGATTTCGCTGAATACTGCTTAAACTAAAAAACACCCCCAAAAAATCGGCTAATTTGCTTAAAAAATCATAAATGTTCGGTGTGTTTTTTTGAGTGTGCGGTTATTTTTTTAGGGATTTGATGAAGAGTCATATTTATGAGGTGACCGAAAACAATTTTTTATAACAAAAAAAGTACTTAATTGAACACGATAACATGATGGGAACATAAATAAATAAAATAGAGCACCACCCCGGTACTCGTTGGTACCGCGAGCCCGACTGGCTCCACTACGACGGCCACTACAACCCGAGGATCAGGGACGAGTTTCATGGGTTTGACGACTACGAGGTCGAGCCTAGAACAACGCGCTGGCTTGATGTTCAAGAGTATGATGATGTTGATGAAGAAGGAGGAGGCGAGTGTCATTAAAAAATATACGACGTCTCGAGCCAGAGGCGATATATGTGTTTTTTATAATTTATGTTTGCAAGTTTATTTAAAATACTAACAAAATTACCATAATTAATTTCTCTGTTGGGAATTTAAAAGACTATATATAGTTTCGTGTTGTAAGAAATCGTGATAACATATTCACAAGATTAAAAATTAATGAAATTAAAGACGCAAACTTTTCCCAAAAAATTAGAAAAAATCCTTTTTAGATTTTCCCAGACGCTTTTAAAATTGTTATATTTTTCATCTGTGACTCGTAACCCCGTCCGAACAAGTTTCCGTCAGTGCTTAAGGTAGTGTTCTGGTAGATTTTTTTTGTTGGGTTTAAGTTGGTGTCTAATCGAACGTTTATATTCCCGTTTTTTTACAGACACGACTTCACTCAAGAAGGTCTCCGTCATCAAGAAATCGAAGAAGGGGAAAACGAAAAAGTGAGTGGGATTTATTTATTTTATTTTTTGTTACGGCTTAATAACATTGATCAAATTAAACTAATAAATCAAACTAATAAAACGTAATAAAAATTAAATAACTCAAAAATTACAAATTATTACACAACAAAGCATTTCAATCCGTCTCACAATGCCCCTCAGTTGCTAAAAAACCTCATTCAATGGCTCCCACTAAAAGTAACGGTATATAACAACGCTTTTTTCTTCCATTAAACCATCACTGAAAAATTGACACATCACCACAACATCAATCATGAAACTATATGTTTGTCGCGCAGAGAGGAAAAGTCGGAGACGACCGTGTCGAAGAAACGAGTATCATTCCAGGAACCGACTGAAGGTAAGGTCTTGAGGACTATTATTTTGTTACCTTTTTTCTTGGCATATTTCGAAAATTACTTCAAAATCACAACATCCAGATTGCATATAATTTTAAGAATATATATCAAACATAAAATGAAAAACAGAATATACTCAACAAAAGAACAAAGTGTTTTAATAAATCACATATTTACAAAATGAAAATATATACTTAAACATGCTCACATATAATCATGTTATATAAACAAAAAACAGAAACTCACGAAACCACTGAACAAGAACATTCTGAAACTGAGCACACAACAACTGATCAACTCAGCACATCCATATCATCTTCATCATCACAACAACACATTACACTCCAACATGACATTTCCATGACCACGAGTACACAGCACGCTGCTGTCGCCACTGAGGAGGAGACTCAGGCGAGTTGGAGGAGGAGGAGCAAGTTGGAAGAGGAGACTAAGAAGAGTGAAGAAGAAGACGTTGCTGTGTGGAGGAGAAGCAAGAAGGTTAAGGAAATTGAGGAGAAGGTGGATGAGACTCCTCAGGTTTGGAGGAGGGGGAAGAAGGAGAAACCGAAGGTGGATGAAGATGAGAAGAAAGGAGTTGAAATTGAGGAGTTGACGCCGATTCAGATTCAGGAAATTGAGACAAAGACTGAAGAGGCTGGTGCTGAGAGCACTCGTCAAATTGATTTTAAAACTGGGGCGAAGAAACCGGAAGAAGAAATGAAGAAGCCTGAAGAAACGCCGCAGACTTGGAGGAGAACAAAGAAAGTTAAGCCAAAGACTGATGAGGAGGAGAAAATTGTTGATAAGCCGACTGAAGATGATGATAAGGATAGTGCCAAGAGTAAAGGACCGGCGGCGTGGAGGACGCCAAAGAAAGTGGAGAAACCTGTTGAGGTTACTCATACACAAGCTGAGGAGGAGGAGGAGAAGACATTGAAAGCTAGCGCTAAAAGCACTAGCGACATTAAATTTAAGACACCGAAGAAACTAGACACTTTTGTGGTTGAGGGCGTGCAGGAAATTGAAGGCGGCCCCGCTAAACTCAAACGGGTTCAGATGGAAGCTGAGAAAATGGAGGAGGAGGAGAAACGTGTTGAGGAGGAGGAGACTGAGAAGAAATTGAAAACTAGCGCTAAAAGTACCAGCGACATTAAATTTAAGACACCGAAGAAACTAGACACTTTTGTGGTTGAAGGCGTGCAAGAAATTGAGGGTGGCCCCGCTAAACTCAAACGGGTTCAGACTGAGAAAATGGAGGAGGAGGAGAGACGTGTTGAGGAGATTACTACCAAAGTTGAAGAGGAGGCTGAGAAGAAAATGAAAGCTAGTGCCAAGAGCACCAGCGAGATATCGTTTAAGACGCCAAAGAAACTTGAAAGTTTTGTTGTTGAAGGGGTGCAGGAAATTGAGGGCGGTGTTGCCAAGCTGAGACCTGTTCCTGGGCAAGTTGCGGAGGAGGTTACTGCGCCTGAAACACAAGCTAAAGATGATGCTAGTACGCCTGCTCCTGCCGTCTGGCGGAGGGGGAAGAAGACAAAGAAGGAGGTCGAGGAGACGAAACCTGAGACTGGTGTTGAGGTGGGGAAGCCTCAAGAGAAAACGACGACGCATAAAGAGAAAGTTGGTGATGAAGCTCCTAAACCTGAAGAAGTGTTAAAAGAGAAGGAAAGCACGACTGCGAAGACTGAAGACGCTGTTACCTGGAGGTCGCCAAAGAAGCCTGGAGAAGCGAAAGCTGATTTGAAAGAGAAGGTTGTCGAGGCTCCTAAACCTGCAGAAGAAGAAGCGAAGAAAGAGAAAGCCAGCGCTAAAAGCTCGAGGGACGTTGCGTGGAGGACGCCGAAGAAACTTGAGTCGGATGTTGGTGTGAAGGAGGGAGAGGATGAAGGAGGTGTTAAACACGAGTCGAAGGATGTTGAGAAGAAGGATCATGAGCCTGGAGCTCCTGAGACAGGACAGGACGCTGCTGAAGTGCCTGCGCCAGCTACTTGGCGACGAGCCAAGAAACCTGTGAAAGGGGCTGCGGAGACGGATAATAAGGATGAACGTGTTAGTGTGCCCAAGGCGGAAGATGAGGTTGTTGAGAAGGAAAAGGGAGACCAAGAGACTGGCGCCACATCTTGGAGGAGACCAAGAGGGGCGTCGTCGAAGAGTGAAGATACTCCTGAGAAGAAAGTTGAGGAGGAGGAGGAGGCTGCCGCTGTTATGCTCAAGTCTAGCGCCAAGCAGGTTCGGGATGTTAGGTGGGAGACGCCTCAAGCTGGTGAGGAGGAGAAGCCTGTTGAGGGGAAACCCAAGACGATGAGAGTTGTTAAGAGAAGGAAAGTTAAGCCTGGGGGTGCTCCTGTTGGAAGTAAACTTGGCGTGTTCACTCCGTCTGATGTTGATGAGGGGTGGGGTGGGGAGGAAGAAGGGGAGGATGATGTCGAGTATGTTGAGGTTCCTGAAGACGTTGTTGAAGAAGCGGATGCTCAGGTTGAAGGGAGTGTCGCGTGGAGGAGTCCCAAGAAACGGGCTGTGAAGAAGACGCCTGCGAAGGGCGGGGCAGTTGAGGATGTGACGAAGGTTAAAGAAATCGGTGACGAGGAGACGCAAAAGGACGTCGTTTGGAAGTCGCCTCAGGTTGGTGAGGTGGAGGAGGAGGCGGGTGTTGAGAAACCTGTGGCACCCGGTCAGAAACCTGTTGTTGTCAAGAAGAAGAAAAGTAAAGCGGAGATGGAATCGCAGGTGCAGTTTGTTAGTCCTGCTGCTGCTGAGGAGGAGGAGAAGAAACCTGTTGAGGAGAGTAAGCCACAAGAACAGGTTTGGAGGAGGAAGAAGAAGCCAAAGGGGGTCAGTGATGAGGAAATGAAACCTGAAATACCTTTTGTAACGCCGTCTGTTGATAAGCCAGACATTGTTGTTGAGGAGGAGGAGAATCTTGAGGAGACTGTTCAGATTGAGGTCGATGGCAAAACTAAAATTGTCAAGAGGAAAAAGAAGGTTGTTAAGGATGGGGTGGAGATTACTTCCGAGATTCAGTTTGTGTCGCCCTCCGTTGCTGAGGAGGACGAGGTGGAGGAAGCTCGGGAACCAGGGGAAGAGGGAGGAGACATTCCTCAGGTCGAGAAAGGGAAGAGGATCGTGAAGAAAAAGAAGGTCAAGACTGGCGAGGAGATGGCGTCTGATGTTTCGTTTGTGTCGCCTCAGGCTGCTCCTGCTGAAGAGGAGATAGAGGAGGAGCAAGTGGCTCAGGTTGTTGGCGCTGAAATTGTCAAAACCAAAGTCGTCAAGAAAAAGAAGACGTTCAAGGGAGACGCTGAGGTCGGGGTTCAGATCCAGTTTGTGTCGCCTGTTGTTGGGGTTGAGGAGGAGGGAGTGGAGGAGGAGGAGAGGCAACTTGAAGGTCCTGCTCTTGCACCTGTTGAAGGGGTAGTGGACAAGAAAAAGAGGATTGTCAAGAAGAAGAAAGTCGTGAGGGACGGGGTTGAGGTGGAAATTGAGTATCTTTCGCCTGAGGCGGCTCCTCATGAACAAGTTGAAGAGGAGAAAGTCGAGGAGGGTGATGCTGGGGCGACGCCTGAAATGAACGTTAAACCGATTAAGAAAAAGAAAAGTGTCATGAAAGATGACGCTGTTTTAGACCAACAAGTTCAGTTCGTATCCCCTTCTGTGCGTGAGGAGGAGGACGCAGAAGAGGAGATCAAACCTGATGAACTTGGGCATATCCCCGTCGAGGGAGATGTGACGACGACAACGAAGAAGCGGGTTGTCAAGAAGAAAAAGGTCAAGGGCGACGACAAGGATGTTGAGGCTGAGATGACGTTTGTCTCGCCTGAAGAAGCTCCTGCAGAAGAGGAGGAGGAGGCGCTGTCTCAAACTGCCCCGGTTGCTAAGAAAACAAAAGTCGTCAAGAAAAAGAAAATTGGGAAAGATGATGCGGAGTTGGAGGGGGAAGTGCAGTTTGTGTCCCCTACTGTTCATGAGGAGGAAGAGGTGGTGGAGGAGATGCCTCGGGTGGAGGAAGGAGTTGAAAGCATTGTTGAGGAGAAGCAGAAGAAACGGATTGTCAAGAAGAAGAAGCGGGAGGCTGGGGACGCTAGTTTAGAGTCTGAGGTCGTGTTCACGTCGCCTCAGGCTAGGGATGAGGAGGAGCTTGAGGAGGAGGTCCCTCAAATTGTTGGCGACAAGACTGAAGTTAAAAAAGTTAAAGTCGTCAAGAAAAAGAAAGTCGTGAAAGATGATGCTGGGGTTGAGCGGGAAGTTGAGTTCGTCACGCCTGAAGCTCGGGTTGAAGATGAGGAGGATGTGGAGGAGGTGCCTGAAGAAAGTGTTAAACCTGTCGGGGTGGAGGAGAAAAAGAGGAGGGTTATTAAGAAGAAGAAAGTGAAGCATGGGGACGCTGAGATTGAGGGTGAGGTCACTTTCGTGTCGCCTGAAGCCGCTGCTCCTGAAGAAGAAGAGGAGGAGCAAGTGCCTGAAACTGTTGCAGAAAAAGCGGGTGAAATTAAAGTTAAAAGTTTGAAAAAGAAGAAAACCGTGAAAGATGACGCACGACTCGAATCTGAGATCAGGTTTCTAACGCCGTCTGCTCAAGAATATGAGGAAGAGGAGGAGGTGGTTGAGGAGGAGAAGCCACTTGTCGAAGATGACAAGGTGCGTGTTGGTGCTGATGAACGTGACGTGAAGAAGCGAGTCGTCAAGAAAAAGAAAGTTAAACATGGTGATGCTGAGATTGAGGCTGATGTTACTTTCGTGTCGCCTGAAGCCGCTCCTGAAGAGGAGGAGGAGAAAGTCGAGGAAGAAGTGCCTGAAACTGTTGCGGGAAAACCGGGTGAAACCAAAGTTAAAAGTTTAATAAAAAAGAAGAAAACTGTCAAGGACACTGCACGACTCGAATCGGAGATCAAGTTTATGTCGCCTTCTCTTGCTCAGGAGGAGGTGGAGGGTGAGGAGATGCAACATGAGGAGGAGGAGATTGAAATGACGCATGTTGAAGGCGAGGTGAAGAAACGAGTTATTAAGAAGAAGAAGAAAGTGAAGCATGGCGATGCTGAAGTTGAGGGTGATGTGACGTTTGTGTCGCCTGAGGCTGCTACGGAAGATGAAGAGGAGAAAGGTGAGGAGGCGTCGCCTGAAACTATTGAAGTGAAGACGGCTGACGGGAAAGTCAAGGTCGTTAAAAAGAAGAAACCGAAAAAGGATGATGCGCGGTTGGAAGGGCAGATTCAGTTCGTTTCACCTTCGCTTGCTGAGGAGGAGGAGGAGGGCGTGAAGCCTGGTGAGGAGGAAGAAGAGTTAGCGTTGACCCCTGCTCAAGTGGCGGAGAAGAGGAGGCGGGTTGTCAAGAAAAAGAAGGTTAAGGCTGGAGATGCTGAGATTGAGCGTGATGTTGGATTTGTGTCGCCTGAAGCTGCGCATGAAGAAGAGGAGGAGAAAGTGGAGGAGACGGAGGTTGGGGCGACGCCTGAAATGAAAGTTAAACCGATCAAGAAGAAGAAGACTGTGAAGAAAGACGACGCTGGAATGGAGGTCGAGGTTCAGTTTATTTCTCCTCAAATGCGTGAGGAGGATGGGGGTGAAGAGGAGAAACCGAGTGAGGAGATCGTTCCTGGAGTTGTTGACGAGCGGGAGAAGAAGAAGCGAATCGTCAAAAAGAAGAAGGTTAAACAAGGGGAATCTGAGATTGAGTCTGAAGTGACGTTTTTGTCGCCTGAAGCTGCTGCGGAGGAGGAGGATGAGCAGGTTGAGGGAGCCACAGAGATTGCTGAGGCGACTCATGACGCTACTGTAATCAAGAGACCGAAAGGGAAGGCGACTGCGAAACTTGTTGGTGGCGTTACTTGGGTCTCGCCTAGTGCTTTGGAACTGGAATCTGTGTCTGGAGAGGTGGGTGTGGAGGAGGAGACGCCTCTTGAATATCATGCTGGGGAGGAGGAGACTAGCGTCAAGAAACGGGTTGTTAAGAAGAAAAAGAAGACTAAGATTGTCAAGGATGAGCATGGCGTTGAGGTTGAGGTGATTGATGTTGCGCCTGAGGGGGTAGAGGAGATTGAGGTGCCTCAACATGAGGATGATGAGGTTGTTGGAGGGGAGGCGCAGGTTTTGAAGCCGGAGCCTAGTGACATGAAAAAGAGGAAGAAGAAAGTGAAAGATGTTGCTGGGGAAGGACCTATGCAGTTTGTGTCGCCTCAGGCTCTTGGTGAGGAGGAGGATGAGGAGGTGCCTGGTAGTTTGCCTGAGGATGAAGGGCGACCGGGTGAGGTCAAGAGGCGGGTTGTTAAGAAGAAAAAGGTTAAAGATGGAGCGGAGGTTACCCGGGATGTTCAGTTTGTGTCGCCTGAAGGGTACGAAGGGGAGGAGGAGGTGCCTCAAGACGTACCTGCTGAAGTGAAAAAGAAAGTTGTTAAGAAGAAGGTTAAGGAAGAGGAGATTGCTGTTGGGGAGGAGGCTGGGGAGCGGTGGTCGTCGAGGGAGTCGTCTATTGGCAGCGAAGGGGTCGCGAGGAAATTGAAAGAAAAAGCGTCGGCTGTTCAGGAAGGGGAAGTTGTTTGGAGGAGACCTAAAGCCCTTGAAGTTGGAGGAGTTGAGGGTGTTGAGGAAACTCCTGAAGAGGATCAGCCTGTTCATTTGGAATTTAAGCAAACTGAGGAGACTGTGACGAAGAGAAGAATTGTCAAGAAGAAAAAGAAGGTGGTTGTTGGCGATGATGGAGTTGTGGTTGAGGAGGAGGAAGTTGAGGTGCAAGTTCCGGAGGAGGTGGAGGAGGGTCTTGTGGTTGAGGAGGTTCCTGAGGTGGTCGTTCCCGGGAAAGTTGTCAAGAAGAAGAAAACTAGGAAAGGGGACAAAGAGTTGGAGTCGGATATCGTGTACTTGTCGCCGACTGGCGTTAACGTGGAAGAGGAGGTTCGTGAAGACGTTGAGGGTGATGAACTTAAACATACTCCGGAAGATGTTGATAAGACTCCTGATAAGCGAGTTAGACAAAGGAAGTTGAAGAAAGCGGATAAAGTGATGAGTCAGGATATCGAGTTTCTGACGCCTGAGAAAAGGGAGGAAGAGGAGGAGGTTGAGGAGACTCGTCCTGGTGAGATTTCTGGCAAGATTGACGACCAAGTTAAAGTTAAGGTTGTTAAGAAGAAAAAGGCGAAGAGTGATGCGGTTTCTGGGGATATGCAGTTTGTGTCGCCTGAGGCGAAGGAGGTGAGCGATGAGGAGGAATCGAAACCTGAGCAGGTCGCTATGAAACTGGGTGGTCCTCAAGATGAAGTTCAGAAGAAGAGGAAAGGGAAAGTGTCGGCTACTCAGGAGCGGGAGATCTCTTGGGCGACGCCTCAGCCTTTGGTTGGTGAGGAGGAGGAAGGCGAGCGGGAGCGTGAAGATGAGGGGATTAAGATGGAGGGTGGAGAGGTGGCGGTGCCGAAGAAGAAGGTCGTCAAGAAGAAAAAGAAGGCTGGGGATGAGGAGATTGAGGCGCCTATTGAGTATCTGATCCCGACTGTTGTGCCTCAAGGGGAGGTGAAGGAAGAAGAAGAGGTTCCTCGTGAGGAGATGACTGGAGTTGAGGTGGAGAAGAAGAAACGCGTTGTCAAGCGGAAAAAGGGGAAAGGTGTCGGGGAAAGTGAGACGGAAGTTGTGTACTTGTCGCCGGGTGCGTTTGAGGGTGATGAGGAGGTGCTTGAACGGGATGAGGAGGCGGTTCCTGAAATTGGTGTTATACCGAAACCTGTGATTAAGAAGAAAGTTAAGAAGCGGGATGACGCGATTGTTGGTCAGGATATTGAGTTCATGTCGCCTCAAGCTAGGGAGGAGGAGGTTGAGGACGAAGAGGTGCCTGAAATCCCTGGAGAAACGCCTCGGTTAGCTGGGAAACCCGAGAAAAAAGCCAAGATTGTTAAGAAGAAGAAAGTTGGCCAAGATGGCGCTGAGATCGAGTCTGAAATTCAGTTTATTTCGCCTGAGCAAAGGCTGGAGGAAGAAGTTGGAGACACGGAAGAGGATCGGGAGTCGAGAAAGTCGTCTGTTTCTGACGACGGAGGGAGGAGGCGACCTAAAGAGAAAGTTAGCGTTGTTCAGGAAGGGACGATTCAGTGGAGGACTCCTCTGCCGCTGGTTGAAGGGGAGGAGGAAGCGGTGGTTGAGGTGAAGCCTGAGGATGAGTTGGAGGTGCCGGTTGGTCAGGTCACTGTTATCACCAAAGTCAAGAAGGTCGTTAAGAAGAAAAAGAAGGTTGGAGGGGAGGCGGAAGTTGAGACAGAGATTGAATTTTTGTCGCCTGATGCACTTGAGGAGGTCGAGGAGGATGTGCCGCACGTGGTTGAGGAGGAGGAGGGGCCAAAAGTTAAGGAAACAAAAACGATCAAAGTTGTCAAGAAGAAGAAGAAAGTTAAGGAGGATGCTGGGGTAGAGTCTCAGATTATGTTCGTGTCGCCGAATGCTGCGGAAGAGGATGAGGAAGTTGAGGTGGAATATCCGCAAGAGGAGGTACTTGATGAGGTGCCTGAATATGAGGCGCCGGAGACTAGGTTTGAGGAGGTCCCTTCAGCAGAATCCGTTGATGTGGGAAAAGAGAGGAAAGTTAAGAAGAAGAAACCTAAAGTTGGAGAGAAAGTTGTTTTTGAAGAGGTCGCTGCTGTCGTTGGCGGCCCTGAGAAAGTCCCTCTTGTTCATGGGAAGATTAAGAAGGGAGCTGTTGAGAAAGTTGTTGTCATGCAGACGGCGCAGATTAGTTGGAAAACGCCGCAGATTGCTCAGGTTCGAGATGGGGATTTCGTGTCGACGGGGGAGATCTCGTGGAGGAGACCGGAGGCGGCGGTTGTTGAAGAATCCGTTAGTGTTGAGAGGCACACGGAGGAGATCAGTCTTGACTTTTCTACGTTTCAGGAGAGGAGACCGTCGTCTAGATCGTATGTTGATGAGGAGATCGATGAGGACGTTTATAAGCCTTTTGTTGCTGTTGAGGAGGTTGGAGGAGGGGATGATGAGGAGGAAGTTGAGCGGGTTGAGGTTACTCAGGAGGTTAGGGGTGGGGAGGTGACGACTGTCAAGAGGATCGTTAAGAGGAAAAAGGCGAAAGGAGATAAAAGTGTTGAGCGGGAGGTGGAGTTTGTGTCGCCAAAGAAACGGGGCGTGGTTGAGGCTGAGCGGGAAGTTGAGATGGAGATTCATGTGCCGCAGGTCGAGGAGGAAAAGCCGGTTGAAGAGAAGGGGCGTGTCAAGCCTGTTAAGAAAGTGAAGAAAGGCGTGAAGCCTGGAGAGGAGGAGGAGGTCCCTCAGACTGGTGGAGTGCTTGAGTTTGACTCGAGGAAATCGTCCGTTTCGTCGGAGGAGGATGAGGCGAAGAGGAAGCGGCGGGAGAAAGTGTCCGTGTCTCAGGAGCGGGATATCGTGTGGGCGACGCCTGTTAAATTGGAGGAGGAGGAGATCGAGCATGTGAGGATGCCTAGTGAAGAGAGGGGATTTGTCAAGGAGGAGCGGGAGGTCGTTCAAACGTCTGAGGAGACGACGACGAGGAGGGTCGTTAAGAAGAAGAAAACGAAAGCGGTTCAGGAGCGGGATGTTGAGTTTGTCTCGCCTGGGGTTGAGGTGGAAGAGTTGCACGAGCCTGGGCTGGTGGAAATCACTGAGGTGGATGAGGAGGAAGTGCCGCTTCTTGAGGAGAAGAAATCGAAGAAGAAGAAACCGAAACATGTGACGATTGAGGAGGAGCGGAACGTTGAGTTTCTCGCGCCAACTGTTGAGGTCGTTGTTCCGGAGGAGGGCAGTGAGGAGATGACTTATAGTTCGGAGGAGAAGCTTGTTAAGGTGATTAAGAGGAGGAAGGTCAAGAGCAAAGACGGGGAAGTTGAAGTCGTTGAAGTTTGTGAGGTGAAGGGCGGGGATATGTGGGCGGAAGATGTCGTTCCGAAAATGAGGAGGCCTAAAGCACGGGCGTCTGCTGTTCAGGAAGGGGAGGTTTGCTGGAGGACGCCGCAAGCTCTTGGGATTGAGAGCGTTTCTGGGGAGCAGCGGATTGTGGCGGAAGAGGGGCTTCGTTTTGAGGTCACTGACGTTGCGAGGAGTTCCAGGGCGGAAGTTATGGAAATTGAGGAGATCGAGGTGAGGACGGTTGAGGATGGCGAGGAAAAAGTTGTCAAGAAGCGGAGGGTCAAGAAGAAGGTTCGTGGGGAGGAAGGAGAGACTGTGATTGTTGTTGAGACTTTTGGGGAGGATGTTGAGGGGATCCCCGTCAGTCCTGTTGTTGAGATTGAGGAGATTGTGGAGGTGGAAGGAGGTGCGCCTGAAACGAGCGTCAAAGTTCTGAAAAGGAAGAAAGGGAAAGAGGTCAAGTCGATTGGGGCGGAGATGAAGATGTTTACTCCTTCTGCTTTTGAGGAGGATGAGGATGACACGTCGCAGAAGAGCAGCAGGTCGCAGACTCGCGAGTCGTCGGTTGCGTCGGAAACTGGGAGGAGTCGGAGGGAGAGCAGCAGTTCTGTGTTGAAAGGCGGGGTGCTTTGGATGTCGCCTCAGGCTCGTCCTGTTGTTGAGGTGGTTGAGGGGAAGATTGTTGATGTGCCGGAGGAGATTGAGCTTGTGTTTAGACCGCCGGAGCGGGAGGAGAAGGTCCCTGAGAAGATTAAGAAGAAGAAAGTTAAGAAGGCGAAAGGGGATGCGGAGGATGAGCGGGAGATTGAGTGGGCCACGCCGGAAGGGTTGGAGGTTGAGGAGGTGGTTGGAGGTGATGAGGAGAAGGACCATATAAGTTTGAAAGTTGAGGAGAAGCCTGAAAAGAAGAAGGGGAAGAAAAGTAAAGACTCGGCTGGGTTGGAGGCTGACGTTATGTTCTTGTCGCCTGTTGCGTTCGTGCCGGAGGAGGAGGATGAGGAGAAACCTGGTGCGGAAGAATTGGGAATTAAATTGCCTGAATCGCGTGAAAAGGAAGAGGGCGAGAAGGTCGCTAGGAAAGTCGTCAAGAAGAAGAAGGCTCGAGGCGATGAGATTGGACAGGAGATCGTGTTCATGTCGCCTGAGAGACGTGAAGATGAGGAGGACGAGGTTAAGCGGGATCAGAAGCAAGTGCTGGCGCCTGAAGAACAAGGAGTTGCGCGTGTTAAAGGGTCTGCGAGTGTTAAACAAACGAGGGAAGTTGCTTGGGTTACGCCGAGTGCTTTCGAGGAGGAGGAGCAGGAGGAGGTGAAGAAGCCCACGCCCGATGAAATTGGGTTGGAGGTGAAGGAGCGGGAGACGAGTGAAACTAAAATTGTCAAGAAGAAAAAGAAGGTGGAGAAGGCGCCTGCTGAGATGGAGTCTGAGGTGCAGTTTGTGTCGCCGAGTGCGAGGGAGGTTGAGGAGGAGACGGTTGGAGTGCCGGCTGGGGTGAAGAAGAAGCCGGTAAAGAAGGAGGATGAGGTGCTTGGCGTTAGGGTCGTCGAGACTCTGGAGATTCAGACCAAGGCGAAAAAGAAGAAGGTTAAGGTTGGGGAGGCGGAGATTGGCGATTTTGTTGAAGTTGTGCCGGAAGCTGGGGCTCCTGAGGAGGAGGTTCCTGTGGAGGTGGGTGAGGAGGAACACGTACCTGAAACCGTGGATACTAAAATTGTGAAGAAGAAGAAAAAGGCGAAAGGAGACGCGGAGGTGGAAGCGCCTATTGAAACTGTGTCTCCTCAAGTCGAACAACCTGAGGAGGAGACTCCTGGCGACGAGAAACGGGTTAAAATTGTGAAAAAGAAGCGAGCGAAGGATGAAGGTACGCCTGAAACTGAGGTAGTTGCCGTGCCGACTGTCGAAGAGGAGGAGACGCCTGCTCCTAAAACTCGGAAACTTAAAGCGTCTGCTGACCAACAGGCTGATATCGTTTGGAAGACGCCGGAGGCGATCGAGCCTGAAATCGTGATTGAGGAGGAGAAACCTGAGAAGAAGCCTGAGGATGATTATGTTATCGTCACCACAGTTACTGAAGAAACGACTGTCGTCCGCACTCCGAGGAAGAGAGTCAAGGCGGAACAGGAAAAGGAGATTGCGTTTGTGACGCCGGAGAAAGTTGAGGAGGCGGAGGTGCCTGAAGCTCCTGGTTTTGAGGAAATGGTGGAGGCGGAGGTGCCGGAAACTGTGGTTGTTGAGGGTGGGAAAGTTGTCAAGAAGAAAACGAAAAAGATTAAGGAAAAGGGGGAAGCGCCTTCTGAGCAGGAAATTAAGTTTGTGTCGCCCGAGGAGAGGGTGGTTGAGGAGGAAGATAAAGTTGTGGCTAAGAAACAGGCTGTTGTGAAGCCGGACGTGGACGTTGAGGTCAAAGTTCGGGGGAAGGTTGATGCTGGTCAAGAACGGGAGATTCGGTGGGACACTCCGGCTGCTATGGAGGTTGAGGTGGAGGCTAAGGAGAAGGTGCCTGAACAGGTGTCTCTGCCGATTGAGGTGAAAGAGGAGGAGGAGCGGGAGAAGAAGGTCAAGAGAATCGTGACGAAAAAGAAGAAAAAGGGCGGGGTTGAGGATGAGGAGATTATGCCTGAAATTGAGTTTCTGACTCCGGAAGCAAGGTTTGAGGAGGTTGGGGAGGCTGAGGTGCCTTCTGCTCGGGTTGAGGAGGTCCCTGCTCCTCAGGTCGTCAAGAAGAAGAAGGAGAAACAGGCGAAGCCGCATGAAGGCGAGATTAAGTTCGTGAGTCCGGAAGCGAAGGCTGAGGAAGAGGAGATTGAGAAAGAAGTTGAGGTGGAGGCGCCTAGCTTGGTTGTTAAGGATGAGGACAAGAAACCTGAAGTTAAGGTTCTTAAGAAGAAAAAGGCGAAGGATGACAAAGGGATGGAGGCTGAGATTCAGTTTGTGAGTCCGGAAGCGAAGGTTGAGGAGGAGGCTGGCGAAGTTGAGAAGAAAGTTAAAAAGAAAAAGGTCAGTTCTCCTGAAGACGAACGTGTGGAGAAAGTTAAGGAATCTTGTACTGTGGAGCAGGAGCGGGATATTAGGTGGGATGTACCTAGTGTAGCGGCTCGGGAGGAGGAGCCAGTTCAAGTCGAAGTGGATAAGCCGGAGATTAAGGGGGAGAGGAAGGTTTCTGTCGTTCCGGAAGAGGAGAAGAAGAAAGTTAAAAAGACGAAGAAGAAAGAACGCGCGCCTGCGGAGATTGAGGGAGAGGTCGAGTTTTACTCGCCGGAAGTTGCTCCTGAGGAGATTGAGGAGGAGGAAGAAGAACCAGAACGAGAGAGGCCGGTGCTTGAAGTGTTGGAGAAATTTGTTGACGAAGGGAGGAAAGTTAAGAAGAAGAAGAAAGGGGATGAGGTGATGGAGAGTGGCGTCAAGTTCGTGTCGCCTAAAGGACTGGAGGAGGATGAGGAGAAGCGTCAAGTTGAGAAGAAGCCTGAGGGGATCAAGATGAGACCTGAGGATGATGAAGCGCGCGTGCCTGTGGCTAAAGAGAAAGTTTCTGCTGAACAGGTTAGGGAGGTGGCATGGCAGTCGCCTACTCCTCATGTTGAAGAGGAGGAGGAGGAGCAAGTTAAAGACGTTAAACCGGAAGTTAAGGTTGAAGGGAAGGAAGACGTTGAGGAGGAGAAGGAGGTCAAGAAGGTCGTCAAGAAGAAGAAGAAAGCTCCCGCTGAGATGGAATCCGAGGTCGAGTATTTTGTTCCTGAGGCGCTGGTTGAGGAGGAGAAACCTGAAGTGGAGAAGCCTGACGCTGAGGTGGTTGAGAAGGAGGTTGTTGACGTGGAAATTTTGAAGAAGAAAAAGAAGAAGGCGAAAGACGATAAAGGTTTAGAAGCGGATATTTCGTTTGTGTCGCCATCTGCTAGGGAGGTTGAGGATGAAGAGGAGAAAGTTGAGGAGAAAGTTGAGCTTCCGGTTAAGAAAGGGGTTGAAGGGGACGTCAAACCTGCTCCTAAAGAGAAAGTCTCTGTTAAACAAAAGCGGGATATTGAGTGGCAGACGCCTGGGCTAGCGGAGGAGGAGAAGATTGCTGAGGCTGTTGGGGAGATTGAGTGGAAGCAGCCGGCGGGGCTGGAAGTTCAGGTCGTTTCTGGGGAACAAGTTATGGAGCAGCCTGAGCAAGCGATCGTGTTTGAGGCGAAGGAGAGGGAGGTCGCTAAGGTTGAGACGGACGTTGTGAAAATTGTTAAGAAGAAGAAGAAAGAACGCGCGCCTGCTGAGATTGAGCCGGAGGTTGAGTTGGTGACGCCGGAAGTTGAGGCGAAGGAAGAAGTTGGAGAGGAGGAGGTTCCGAGGGTTGCTGAAAAACCGGAAGTTGTAAGCGGAGAAGGGAAAACCGTTAAGGTCGTTAAGAAGAAGAAGGCTAAGGAAGAGGTGCCTTTTGAAGGAGAGGTCAAGTATGTGTCGCCGAGTGCTAAGGAGGTTGAGGAGGCGCCGAGACCTGAGGGTGGGACTAAGGTCGACTCTAGGAAGCCGTCGGTTGCTGAGAGCGAGAAAGGGGAGAAGCGGAAGGAAGCTGTGAGTGTTGAGCAGGAAGGGAGGATCGCCTGGCAGACGCCGGCTGTGTTGGAGAGGGAGGTTGAGGTGGAGGTGGTTACGGAGCAGCCTAAAACTGAAGACGTCGTCAAGGTCGAGCCTCTTGTTGAGGAGAAGGAGAAAGTTGTGAAAAAGAAGAAGAAGGAGAAAGCTCCGGCGGATATCGATACGCAGATTGAGTTTGTGGCGCCTGAGGAACGAGTTGACGAGGTTGAGGAGGCGAGTTTGCCTGAGAAGGTCGTCAGCGTGAAAGTCGTTAAGAAGAAGAAGGCGAAAGATGATAAATCTATTGAGCCTGAAGTTGAGTTTGTGTCGCCAGTTGCTAAAGAAGTCGAGGTGGTTGTTGAGGAGAAAGGAGTCAAGCCTAAAATTAAACGTGTGAGGGAAGATGAGGAGGCGCCTGCGGCTAAACCTAAAGAATCCGTTTCTGTTGATCAGGAGCGGGGGATTGAGTGGGCGAGGCCTGTAGCGAATGTGCCTGAGGTGGTTGAAGGGGAGGAGGTCAAGAAGCCTGAGGTTCAGTTGGAGGTCACTGTGAAAGAGGAGGTTGAGGTGACCAAGGTCGTGAAAAAGAAGAAAAAGGAGAAGGCGCCCGCTGAGATGGAATCTGAGATCGAGTTTGTTTCGCCAAAGGTGGAGGAGCCTGAAGAGGAGGTAGTTGTTGAGGAGACTAAGCCGAGTGAGCAGAAAGTTGAGGAGAAGAAGGTTGAAGTTGTGAAGAAGAAGAAGGCGAAAGATGATAAGGTGCAGGGGACGGAGATTGTGTTCATGTCGCCGAGTGCGAGGGAGGTGGAGGAGGAGGTTCCAGTTGAAGCGAAACCAGAGTCGAGGAAGGCGAGTATTGGGAAACCTGGCGTGAAAGAAGAGCCGGAAGCTAAGGTTGTGAAGAAGAAGAAAGCGAAGGAGGATAAAGTTCAGGAGGTTGAGGTTCAGTTTGTGTCGCCTGAGGCGAGGAGGGAGGAGGAGAGTCCGGTTAAGGAGGAGGAGAAGAAGCCTGAGGTCAAGGTTGATGTTCCAGAAGTTAAGGTCGTCAAGAAGAAGAAGGCTAAGGAAGGGAAGGAGATGTCGTCTGAGATTGTGTTCCACTCGCCGAGTGTTCGGGAGGAGGAGGAGGAGGAGGAGAAGCCTGAATCTAAACCAGAGTCGAGGAAGCCGAGTTTAAGTAAGCCTGAGGTGAAGGAGGAGAAAGAAGTTAAGATTGTGAAGAAGAAGAAAGCGAAGGAGGGGAAGGAGATGTCGCCTGAGATCGTGTTCGTTTCTCCTGAGGCGAGGGAGGTGGAGGAAGAAGCGCCTAAACCAGAGTCGAGGAAGCCGAGCTTGACGAAGCCGGATGTCGTTGAGGAAGTTGAGGTTAAGAAGAAGAAGAAAGTTAAGGAGAGTAAGGAGCAACAGTCTGATGTTAAGTTTGTGTCGCCTCAAGTTAAAGAGGAGGAGGAGATTGTTGAGGAGGCGCCTAAACCTGAAGAGAGGAAGCCGAGTTTAACAAAACCGGAAGTTAAGGAAGAAGAGGAAGTGAAGATTGTTAAGAAGAAGAAAGTTAAGGAAGCTAAGGAGGTGGCGCCTGAGATTGAGTTTGTGTCGCCGGGCGTGAAGGAGGAGGAGGAGGCTGTACCTGAATCCAAGCCAGAGTCGAGGAAACCGAGCTTGGCGAAACCAGAAGTTAAGGAAGAAGAGGAAGTGAAAGTCGTTAAGAAGAAGAAAGTTAAGGAGGATAAAGTTCAGGAGGCTGATGTTGTTTTCACGTCGCCTCAAGCTTTTGAGGAGGAGGAAGCGAAACCTGAATCGAGGAAGCCTAGCTTAACTAAACCGGAAGTGAAAGAAGAAACTGAAGTTAAGAAGAAGAAGAAAGTTAAAGAGGCTAAAGAGACAAGTTCGGAGATTCAATTTCACTCGCCGACGGTTAAGGAGGAGGAAGAGGAGACTAAACCTGAGTCAAAGCCTGAGTCGAGGAAGCCTAGTGTGCCGAAGGAGGAAGAAGTGAAAGCGGTGAAAGTCGTCAAGAAGAAGAAGGCGAAAGATGATGCTGAGCAGGAGGTTGAGGTGCCGTTTGTTTCTCCTAAAGTTGAAGAGGAGGAGGCTCCGGAAGTAAAGCCTGAGTCGAGGAAAGTGAGCTTGAAGCCGGATGTCGTTGAAGACGTTGAGGTTAAGAAGAAGAAGAAAGTTAAAGAGAGTAAGGAGCAGGAACAAGATATTCAGTTTGTGTCGCCTACAGTTAAAGAGGAGGAAGTTGCTATGGAGACGCCTAAACAGGAGGAGAGGAAGCCGAGTTTAACCAAACCGGAAGTGGAGAAAGAGAAAGACGTGAAAGTTGTGAAGAAGAAACGGGCGAAGGATGATAAGGAGCAGGAAGTTGAGATTCAATTTGTAACGCCTCAAGCTCGTGAGGCTGAAGAGGAAGAGCGTAAGCACGAGTCGAGGAAGCCTAGCTTGACTAAACCGGAAGTGAAAGAAGAAACTGAAGTCAAGAAGAAAAAGAAGGCGAAGGATGATGTCGAGCAGAAAGTAGAGATTAAATTCGTGTCGCCCACTGTTAAGGAGGAAGAGGTGGAAGGTCAGGAGGAAGCGCCTAAACCCGAGTCAAGGAAGCCCAGCGTTCCAAAAGTTGAGGAGAAAGTCGAAACGGAAGTGAAAGTCGTCAAGAAAAAGAAAGCAAAGGATGACGCTGTGCAAGAGGTTGAGGTGCAGTTTGTGTCGCCTACGGCCAGAGTCGAGGAGGAACAAGTTCCTGAATCTAAACCCGAGTCGAGGAAACCGAGCTTAGCAAAACCTGAAGTGAAGGAAGACGAGGAAGTCAAGGTCGTCAAGAAGAAGAAAGTGAAAGAGGACAAAGACCAAGAAGTCGAGGTCCAGTTCAAATCTCCAGTTCAAGCAGGCAGCATCAGCGTCGAGTCAACGCCAGAGTTCACCGAGGAAAAATTCTATCCAGAACGGGTCGTCCCAACTGAGACGGCGCGCGTCGTCGTCGACTCCGTGACAGGCGTTGGGGTCAGCTCGCCCCAGCTCCTAGAATCCACTGGGAAGCTTGACGTTGGCACACCTGATGCTCCGCACACCGCCAAACTCACAACGAGCAACCTGATTGCGTTAGAGACCGGGCAAGTTGTAGCCCTCGAGTCTGTCGGGGAGTCTGGGGAGGTTGGCGCTACAAGACAGAGCGCACTCATCGAGAACGTGACCTCTTCAATGTCAGAGTCCGTTCCTCAGGAGAACGTTTCAATGTTCGACGTCGTGATGGAGTCGGAACGAGGGCGCGTTGCTGTTGAGCCGAGGACCTTAGCCTCCGGGACGCAGATTATTCAGCAAAGTTTAGAAAGTTCGTTGCCCTTCATGAGTCCCGTGATCCAGACGAAAGTCGGTGTTGTCGAGGTGAACGAGTCCTCTGCTGTGATTTGCCGACAGCCTGTCGAGCTCGTTGGCGCTGGGGAATACGTTACTCCTGCTCAAGTGCCCCAGGAAACGGCTTCATTCAGCTTGACTGGGATCCATCCGAACGTTGTGCTCGAGACGGTCACTGGGGAAGTGCCTGGAACAGTTGCCGAGCTGAAGATGCCCGCTCCGCAGTATGGATCCTCTGGCGCTACCCCTCACGAGCGGGTCAGCGTCCAAGAAACCTCAGTTTTGGAATCGTCAAAGGAGTTCAGCGTCACGAGAGAAGAAGGACTCAGCGCGGACACAAGCTTCCAAGCGGCTCATCCCGTTTGCGGCCAGACAATGAGTGAAGGGCTCGAGTCAGTCCTCCCTTCAGCGCCATTTGTCCCTGGAAACGTGACCGCGAAAGTCGGTCAAGAATCGATAAGTCTGAAGCTTCCGGAAGGATCTCAAGTCAGTGTGTTGGAGGCAGCTGAAGCGAGTGCCACCGTCCCGCTTCCGTCTGGAGACAAAGCTTCCGTTTCGAGGGAAGCGCATTCCTCCGTCAACGTCACCGATCAGATCCTCATGGACAGTTCCAGCTCGTTTCAACCTGACTCCCCTCAAGCGCAGCGAGGAGCTCTCAGCATTTCATCTCTGAATCAAGCCGTTCAAGGCTCCGAGTCTTTCGTCGGGCTCGGGCTGAAGGAAGAAGACTTCTCAAAACCTGTTCCCACAGCGCAAGCTTCAGGAAGTCTCACTCAACCTGGGACGGTCGCCGTCTCCGAATCGCATCCAGAAACACTTGAAGACATCCCCGCAATCCAGAGGGAAACAGCGCAAGCCTCAACCCTCGAAGTGATCGCCCATCAAACAACGCAAGTCAGCGTGATGGACACAACGACACAATTAGGTGAGTTTTTAGCGCCAGCTGGCCAGCTCGTGACGAGCATGGAGCAGCCTGGACTGGTCGTCGCGGAGACATCCTCCGTTCAAGAGTTGCGGGGAGAAGGGGAGTTTCTTGGAGGAGGGGCCACTCCCGAGGCGACAGCGAGCGTTCTTCTCACAGCGCCACTCTCGCACGTGGAGAGCACAGAGACCACCGCACATGACACGACCACTACACTCCCACACACACTCACAGACACGAAACAAGCGACACAGGTACTGACCGAGGGGAATACCGTGTTACCAGTGCAGGCACACGTCGCCGAGCTCCTTCACGAGGATGACCTCGTACCAACACACGAACAAACCATGCCACCACAAACAGCGACCACACTCGTCACAGAGCCGGGCAAGGCCGCGCTCTCCACAGAAACACGCACGTACGACTCCGCGCTGGCGTATGAGAGTACGCCTGGCGACAAGCCGGAAACTGCGACGCTTGTCCAGCCACAGCTGATGGCTTCACTGGACGTCACTCAGCCTCAGACGCTGATCAAAGAGTCGCCCGTCGTTGTCGACACGCCGAGCATGTCGACCGCGACGGAGACGAGCGTTGGTGCGAGTCTCAACATTGCGAGACCTGAGGAGGAGATTTGCATGCTGGACAGTGGGCGGGTGGCGCCTGAGCACGCCAAGGTGATGCCGGTCGATGTTGGGGAGCAGTCGGTGACTGTGTCTGAAGTCGTCGGCGAGCCGGTGTTGGAGGCGACGGAGCAGTTGCCGAGGAAGAAGGCGGAGAAAGTTGCCGTTTCGGTGAGCTTCGAGGAGGTGGAGGCGCCCGTTCAGGTGACGAGGAAGAGGTCAGTGGATATTGTCAAGGTTGGGAAGAAGAGGGCGGAACAAGTTGTCATCGAAGAACATGTCGAGGTGAGGGAGGCGGAGGAGATCAAGGAGACCGAGGCTGTTGTCGTCCAGGTTTCGAAGAAGACGGAACAAGTTGAGGAGGAACAAGAAGTTGTTGAGGTCAAGAAGGTAACTCGCAAGAAATCTGAGACGCCGATTGAAGAGGTTCCGGAGGTTGTCAAGCTTCCAAGGAAAAAGTCCGCGTCACCAAAAGAGGAGGAGGAAGTCGCCGTGATACTTCCGAAGAAAAAGTCCGAGACGCCGAAAGTGGAGGAGGTCGAGGCGGAGGTGAAACTTCCAAGGAAAAAATCGGAGACGCCGAAAGTTGAGGAGGTCGAGGCGGCTATTCAGATGCCGAGGAAAAAGTCCGAATCTCCAAAGGTGGAGGAGGTTGAAGCTGCCGTCAAGCTTCCGAGGAAGAAGTCTGAGACGCCGAAAGTGGAGGAGAAAGTTGATGCGGCTGTCAAACTTCCAAAGAAAAAGTCCATCCCAGCTGAACCGGTTGAAGAGGTTGAAGCAGCCATTCAGTTGCCGAGGAAAAAGTCCGAATCGCCGAAAGTGGAGGAGGTCGAGGCGGAGGTGAAGCTTCCAAGGAAAAAGTCAGCTCCTACCGAACCTGTTGAGGAGGTCGAGGCAGCCGTCAAACTACCAAGGAAAAAGTCTGAGACGCCTAAAGTGGAGGAGGTCGAAGCGGAGATGAAGTTGCCTCGGAAAAAGTCCGAATCGCCCAAGGTGGAGGAGGTCGAAGCCGCTGTGAAGCTGCCTCGTAAAAAGTCCGCCCCAGCTGAACCAGTTGAGGAGGTCGAGGCAGCCGTCAAGCTTCCTCGGAAGAAATCTGAAACGCCAAAGGAGGAGCAAGTCGAGGCTGCCCTGACGCTTCCAAAGAAAAAACCGGAAACGGTTGATGTCGAGGAAGTTCAGGCGGCTGTAACACTGAAACCTAAAAAGACCGAACCCGTGGTCGTGGAGGAGGTCGAAGCGGAAGTGAAAATTCAGCGGAAGAAACCTGAAGCGCCTGTAGTCATCGAGGAAGTCGAAGCAGAGTTCCAACTTCCCCGCGAGAAAATCGAGGAGCTCCCTGTCGAAGAGGTCGAGGCAGCCTTCGTTCTCCCTCGGAAAAAGTCGGAAACGCCCATCGTCCAAGAGGTGGAAACTGAAGTCCACATTGCACGGAAGAAATCAGACGCCGTTGTCATCGAGGAAGTCGAGGCTGAGATCCAAATCCCTCGCCAGAAAATCGAGGAGGTCCCTGTGGAAGAAGTTGAGGCGTCTCTTCAACTCCCTCGGAAAAAGCCTGCGAAGGCTGCTGTCGTCGAGGAAGTCGAGGAGGAATTTCAGATCACTCGAAAAAAACCGACTTCAGTTCAGATCGAGGAGGTTGACGCGGAGGTGAAGCTACCGCGGAAAAAGTCAATTAAGAAAGTTGTGGAGGAGGAGCACGTTCAAGCTGTGGTTGAGATTAAAGCGGAGGAGCAGACGAGGCGGGACAGCGTTGAGATCGTCAGCGAGACGAACTACATTGTACGTCAAGGCGACAAACAACAACAACACATTGAGACACTTACCACTTTCAAGTCTGTCAAACCTAAAACGAGTGAACATGGTAAACACTTTTACACACAATTATTATTTTTGAGCACATTTTTCTCACGCCTCTTTGTTGCTGCAGCCACTTAACAATAAAAAGTCATACTTCTCAAAAGTAAGAATTTGTAGATTTATCTTAATCACTTACACATTTATGTTGTATATAATTGTTGCACTCACACGCAAAAAAACGACATATCATCATGATAACATGACCGTATGCAAAATTCACACAAAAGCTCTGACATTGTTTAACATAACTCGACTCCAGTGTTCATACACCCACGCACTGGACCACCGCGACATTGTGCTACTGCTGCTGTAGTCGTGTATATAAAAATTCACAAAAAAACTTAATGCCGTATACAACACTCACAAATTATGCGCAAAAAAATATTCAAATTATGAAACATGCTTATCAATAACTCACCAACAATATATTATGCCTCACGCATAAAAAAGTATATATTTGTACTCAAACCACTCACCTCACGTAACACGTATCTTGAAACAAACAAAAAATACTACCAAAAAATATTAACCGCATTGCATAAAGTGAATTATATTCTAAAGTCGTTTTTAATGATGTGAATGGACGCAGCCGTTGAGATCCAGGAGGTGACTGACGACGCATCCATCCGCAAGGCGAGCCTCCAAACGGGTCAAGTCGAGTTCGAGGAAGTGACGGAGGATGTCGACTCGATGCCAGCGTCGAGGAAGCAGTCGAAAGCTTCCGTGACTCCGCAGCAGTCTCTGGAGATCGAGGAGGTGCAGCCCGAGGAGTCTGTCAAGGACCTCAAGAAGCCGTCAGAGAGGCGAGAGTCGAAAGGGAGGCCGACGATTCAGCAGAGCAAAGGCGTCGAGATCTCGGAAGTGCATGAAGCTGAGATGGAGGTAGAGCTCAAAGGGCAGAGGAGGGTTTCCGAGGGGAAGGCTCAGGTTGGAGTGCAGTCTCAGAGGGGCATCGAGGTGTCGGAGGTCCAGCCTCATGAGTCCGTTGGGGACCAGCCTGAGGATCGTGCGCCTGGCGAGAGGAGGGCGAGTGAGCGGTTCGAGGTGGACGTGTTCAAGACGGCGCAGGAGGAGAAGAAGAAGGTGGAGGAGCCCGCTCCAGATGATGTTGGCGAGACTGTCCAGCTCAAGCCGAGGAAGAAGGTGGAGAAGCCGAAGCCGCAGGATGAGGAGGCTGACTTCACGATTAAGAAGCCTGAGGAGCAACCTGAGGAAGATGTTGAGGAGGAGTTTACGCTCAAACCGAGGAAGAAGGTTGAGGCGCCTAAGGATGATGGTGAGGATGTTGAGGAGACTGTCACGCTCAAGCCTAAGAAGAAGGTGGAGAAGCCTAAGGAAGTTGAGGAGACGCAGATGGATATCACGCTGAGGCCGAAAGTGACTCGGATTGAGACGCTGGAGGATGCAGAGTTCACGCTCAAGCAGGAGGCGGTCGTTCTCGGGGAGGAGACCGTCACCTCCGACATCACGATCAAGAAGAAGGCCCCGTTCAAAACGCAGGACTTGCCTGTCGAGTCAGTCACGCTGAAGCAGCTCGACCAGACTTTTGAGGATATCGAGGGCGACTATCGGGTGAGGTTGCCGGGGAGAAAGACGAGTGTTCAGCGGGCGGAGGAGGACGAGTCTGTCGAGATGAGCATCACTGACGCGACGTTGCCGCTGAGGAGACCTGTTGCGGAGCAGGAGTACAGTGTTGAGGAGATCGAGTCTGAGTTCAGGGTGAAGCGGCAAGAGTACACGTCGGAGGAGATTGACCAGGATCTCAAGGTCAAGCTGAAGAAGAAGTCTGCGCCAGAGTTTAAGACTGGAGAGGAGGCAGCGAGTAGTCTGAGTGTTCTCATCCAGTTGCCGGAGGTGACTGAAGGGCTCGAGCCGCTGACGAGTGTTGAAGTTGGGGAGCAGTTGGAGTTGGTCGTTGTCGTCAGGAAGAGCTCGGTGTCGTACGAGCATACGTGGTTTAAGGATGGGAAGGCCGTTACCAAAAATTGTTTTGTAGAGGAGACGAGCACGCATGTCAAGTATGTGCGGAGGGTGTCCAAGACGACGCTCGATGAGAGTGGTGTGCATAAGATCGTTATCGGGTCGGGGACGAGCACCGTCAGCCAGGAGACGACGGTTGTCGTCAAGCGGAAGGTTAGAAATTTAAAATTAAATTTGGCGCCAATTACAAATTGAATTTAGCGCCAATTAAAAAATTAATTGGGGCATTTTGATGATACGTATAGTGCTCGTTCAGCGAGAAGCTCGTTGACATGGAGGTGGTTGAGAACGAGACGGCGCTCTTCACCGTCATCCTGTCTGAGGAGTCGTCCGAGGTCACTTGGCACAAGGACGGGGAGCCGCTGAAGCAGAGCGACAGGATCAAGTTCATCCGAGACGAGAAGCTGAGGCAGCTCGTCATCAAGTCGGTGTCCGTGCACGACGAGGGAGAGTACACTGTTGTCATTCTGGATAACGAGAAGGAGTGCTCCGCTGAGCTCAATGTTGTCGGTGAGTCTGAATGAGGCTTATCATCGGGTGCTGATAAGTGACATAAAAGGATATTAGTTTAAATAATATTTTTTTAAATTATGTTATAGAGCTCCCCCCAGAGCTGAAGAAGAAGCTGCAGGACACTGAGGTGCCGGTCGGCGACCGCGCCCACTTTGAAATCGAGCTGACCAAGGGCGACGCTCTTGTCCATTGGTACAAGGACGATGTCGAGATCCAGTTCTCGGAGCACGTCCAGCTGGCGATTGACGGGAAGCGGCAGCGACTCGTGATTGTTGACGCCACTCCAGAAGACCAGGGCGTGTACGCGTGCCGGATCGGAGTGGAGGAGCAGTACTCGGCCACCGCGAAACTCACCGTTACCGAGCCGACCGTTTATTTTAAGAGGAAGCTGCCAGAGTACACGAACGCAGAGGAGAATGGGGACGTGGAGCTGAGCGTTGAGGTGTCTGAGGAGTCGTGCTCGGTGACTTGGGTGAGGAATGGGTCGATCACTGTCAAGTCTGGCGACAGGTACAAGCTCACGAAGAAGGGGACGAAGAGGACGCTGAGGATCTCGAAGATGAGCAAAACGGAGGATAAAGAGTTCAAGTGTGTCATTCAGGCGACGAATGTTGAGACGAAGACGAGTGTCAACTTCACCACGGTTCAGGTCAGTCCAAAGATCACGAATAGGAGTCAGCTGAGTGAGACGGTGACTGTGAAGCAGAAGGAGGACGTCAATCTTCGAGTCGAGTTCAGCGCTGGGAATCCGGCTGCAGAGACCAAGTGGATCGTTGAGGACTCGCAAGTCGACTTCAAGATTAATGAGAAGATTGAGGGCGTGTCGGAAATTAATATTTATGAAATCAAGTCGGACTCGGTGGTCGAGTTTAAGGTGTGGAATACCTGTGGCGAGGATCGTGTTCGAGTTCAAGTCAATGTCGTTGGTGAGTGCTTGGGGCATTGTGAGATTTTTTTTTGTAAAATTGTTTTTTTGGATGAACAATTATTATTTTTAATGATTTTTAAGCGCCCCCGTCTCCACCTGGAAAGCCGCAAGTGTTGGAAAAGTCGGACAACTCGGTAACGTTGTCTTGGTCGGCGCCCGAGTCGGATGGAAGGTCGCCGATAACCAACTACTTGGTTGAGCAGCGCAAGGCGAGCGAAGTAAAGTCGTGGACGACTGTGAACAGTGACTTTAGGATTGACGAGACCGTGTTCGCCGTGTTCGGCGTGGAGAAAGGCTCCCAACTTGTGTACAGAATCACCGCTGAGAATGGTGTTGGCCGGTCTCCGCCTGGGCCCGAGTCGGACGTGATCACAATTCAAAAAGAAGTTTCAGCGAAGCTTGAAGTTGTTGAGGAGCTGCACGACGTCACCGTTGGCGTCGGCAAGAATCTCGTGCTCAAGTGTGCCGTTAAAGGTGGGGATGGGAACGAGGCGGTGAGGTGGATGAGGGACAGTGGGAGTGGTAATGAGGAGCTTCCTTCGGATGAAGCTAGCTACAGCACTCGTGTGGCCAAGTATAATATTCGGAGCACGGATGAGGTTCACGACGGAGTGTACACTTGCGTGATTAGCAACAAGACGTCGAGGGTCTCCTCCAAATGCAATGTCACTATTCAGGAGTCGGTGCGTGTTCTTGTCGAGACGGAGGAGACGGTTGAGATCGTGTCTGAGAATACTTATAAGAGCAGGCAGGAGCTGGGGTCCGAGATGAATCTTCGGTTGAGGGTTGAAGGTGTTCCTAAACCGACCGTCAAGGTGACGAGGAACAACGAGAGTGTGAGCAGCAGCAGCGTGTCTGAGGAGAAGCGGACTGTTATTATTCGGAAAACGGTGGAGAGACAAGATGCTGGGAATTATGTCGTTTCCGCGTCCAATTCCGTGACGGAAGCTTCGGTCACGATCAAACTCACTGTGATAGACACTTCGAAGACGAAGGCGGAGCGGCCTGGACCTCCGGAAGGGCCGTTCGCCATCTCCCCGCAGGAGACTGACGCTGCTGCCGTCCTCAAGCTTGCGTGGAATCCTCCGCTGTCGGATGGAGGGTCCGAGCTGACAAAGTACTCGGTTGAGCAGAAGTTGACTGGGAGCTGGATGAAGGTGGCGGATGTTGACTCTGAGGTCACTTCGTACAGCGTTCAGAACGTGCAGAAGGGCTGCGAGTATATGTTTAGAGTGACGGCAGAGAATGCTGTGGGCAAGTCGGATGCTTTGCTGTCGTCACCGGTGAACATGGAGGAGCTGAAAAAGTCGAGGTTGCCTCCTCCAGAGCCTCCGTTTGAGATCAGCGGGATGACGAGTACTAGCTTCACGCTTCGCTGGACGGAGCCGAAGAAGCCTAATGATGTCGTTGGGTATTTGGTGGAGAAGCGGGAGCTGAATAAGAAGGCGTGGCAAAAGTGCGGAGTTGTCGAAGGGAACTCGATGGATATCACTGGGCTCAAGACTAACGTTTCATATCATTTCAGGATTTGCTCCGTGAGCGAGACGAACGACTGCTCAGACTTTGTCATGATTCAGGAGGAGGCCATCACCATCGGGAAACGGATTAGTAAGGATTTTTAAATATTTGTATTAAAATTAATTGAAAAATATCTGGAAATTGTATTTTTTTATTTGTTAAAATCCGTATAGCCGCACCATCACCACCTCAAAACCTGCAGGTGGTGACGGTCACGAGCCGGTCCGTGACGATACAGTGGTCGCCTCCGAAATCGACGGGAGGAGGAGAGCTCACTGGCTACATTATTGAGAAGAGGTTGGAGGAGTCGAATACGTGGGAGAAGGTCGTTACGCTTGAATCTAGCGTCACACAGTACCAAATTAGCAATTTGAGGGAGAAGTCTGTCTACCATTTCCGAGTCTTTGCGGAGAATGCCGTTGGAATCAGCCAGCCTTGCGTCTCCAACAAAGTCGTTCTCAAAACGCATGCCAGTGAGTTCAGCTTTTATTGATTTGATTTTTAAAAGTGTAACATGACAATCATAATTGTTAAATTAAAATATATATATTTTCAGCACCTCCGTCTCCGCCAACCGCGCCGCTGGAGAACAGGCAGGTGGGCGTGAACACGATCATAATTGAGTGGGGCATTCCCGAGTCGGACGGAGGAGCGCCGATCGAGGGATACGTGATCGCGATCCGAGATATCAACAAGACCATGTGGATGGAGGTCGGTCAGGTGGGGGCCGACATCCAGAAACTTACGGTCAGGGAACTGCAGGACGGACACGAGTACCTGCTCAGGATTTTCGCGAGGAACGAGATCGGGCTCAGTGAGCCTCTCGAGTCGGAAGAACCTATCAAGATTTGTAATGCTAAACTTGGTGAGATATTGTTTTTATTATTTTAAGCAATTTTATTTCCGTAATTCGAACAAATTATTAATTTTTTGTGATTGTTGTAATTCGCCAGACCCCTCGGCGGTAGTCCCTCACGCGGCAGCGCACGACGACGAGGTGACAACGGAGAAGGAGACGCCGTCCCTGAGTCTGACGACGGAGACGACGACGTCGTGGATGCGCGAGGCTGGGATGGACGCGGACATTCGGTTCTACTCCAGATCTGCGCTACTCAGAAGAAACGAGTACTTTTTCCGAATTTGGCACTACGCCAAGGAACTGTTCAAATAAAAACAAATTTATTTGTCACGAGCAAAAAAATCGTAATGTTGAGACGATTTTTTTGTTGAGAGTGTTTGGGTGGTGTGGGGTGCATGAATATATATATGAATGATGAAGATGTATAATTTAACAACAAAACTACGAACGATGCACACGGAATTAATTTTTCTTTTCTTTTGGCTAAAAACTTTGTGTTTCAGGAATCTTTTTTTTCTTTCTTTTGTAAAAACGTCGTAATACTTCGCAGTTGTATCTTGAGGCAAAAATACATAAATAAATAAAAATACAACGAATTTAAATGTAGAATAATTTTGAGGATGAATAATTTGGCATTTTATTATTATTCGGGGCATTTTGCATACAAATATTCACTTGTGCTGGACAATTTTATAAAAATATATTACAGAAAGCAAGATTGAAAACAATTCATTTTTACATCCCACGCATATATAAATATTTATTTATATATTGTTTTGATTGTTTTATGCGTGAACGTGCTTCATAAAAACCCCTAAAAAACGAAACCAAACACGCGAGTTTAAAGCACATGTTTAAATAGCCGAGATTCTCGAGAAAAAAAATTACTATTCAATATCTCGACCTCCATACATACGTAATTTCAAAAATATTATGTGATTTGGTTATAAATACATGCACTATTATTTTTGTGTCTATTGAATTTCGTATATTTGTGGGTCAAGGTTGTTCGTTAAATTTGCATAACATTCTTTACATCATTGCGCAAATATATGTGTTCACCACGCCCGTTCTTTGTTCGCAGATGAATCATCGTCCCGTATTATGACAATACGCTCCATGACATGACTCTAACAAAAATCATATTATGCCTTCAGTCCAGATAGATCAATTTATAATATGCATTTATGAAAATATATAAATAATCATGATCACAACACTCCAAAAAATCAAATATTTTTTTCCATTCCAGCATTTTAATTTTTGCTTTTTGTATCTAAATTGATATAGAAAAAAAAGAAACACAACAACGGGTATATTATATAATTAATTAATTAAAGATGCTTCTCAATATTCATATTATATATATTCAAATATATGCACATTATGTACAGAGTATTAAACAAAAAAAACTTCGCGAGAGACTAAAAAATACGCACATTATGATCATCAATCATCAGCAAAAAAAATCGCTTTTCTTTTCTGTACAAAAAAAACAATCAAAAAAAACTTAATCGCGTTAAAAAAAGAGAGAGGAAAAAAATCGCACCATGATAAGGACAAGACAGTATTTTTGTTTTGTAATAAAAACGACTACACACGTTGTATCATAATATTTATATAGGGTAATTAATAATATTCGTATTATTATTACACAACACGATTATTACGGACAATAATTATAATAAAACATCGATTGATTTTTTTTCTTGATTTTTTCCCCTTCTTTTCCTTTCTTCTTCTTCATGATTGTTGTGTGTACAAAGAGATCAATTGTAATTGTTTTCTTCTCCATCATATATTTTTTGATTATTTAAATTCACACCCACGGTCAAAAAATAATATTTTTTGTTGTTGTTGTTGTGAATTAATTTGTGCTTTAGCAGACCATCTTCTTGCTCAGATTGAGTGGAACTTGAGAGTTGTCGGAGGGAGGTGGAGCAGACGCCTGCGATGCTGATGATGATGACGATTGTGATCTGGCGTGCGGAGGAAGAATGTCGCACGGATGATGATGGTCCGTGCCTCCTCCCCGCATAATGATCGAGTGGAGGTACTCGCTTGTGACCTCCTGGTCCTCAGTCATGTGCTTTGGTTTCTCGTTCAGCTTCATCGCGAGCGTCGAGTGCTGCAGCTGGAGCGGACTCTTGAACTCCCGCCCGCTGTACAAGTCGGACGAGGAGGAGGACGACGACATTGACGATGAAGAGGACCGAGGAGTGGTCAGTGCTGACGCCAGCTGAGGGTACAACTGGTGTGGGGGAGGTGGCGGCGGACTACAATTTGACGACGCTGGCCTGTACGGGGACACGCTCGGCACTGGCGTGAACGGGGGAGACGTCGAGTGACTCACCGTCGACGTTGTTGGAGACGGTGGCGGAGGAGGCGAGCTGCTCGTCGAGTGCCCAGATGATGACGAACTTGACATGCTGCTGCTGTGCTTGTCGCTTATGCTGTACCTATTTACAACACAAAAAACAAATATTTAGACACATTGTTACATGTGCGAAATTTTGTAGGAAATTTGATACAATTTTCGTCCACGCTCACCTGAACTTTTTGTGAACGCGGTACGCCTCGTTCATGAGCACGTTCGTGTCAACGATTGGCGGAGCCTGTAGCGCCCTCTTGAGCACAGGCATGTCCTCATTGACTCGACTCTCGTGGAGTGGAAGGTCCTGCTCGGACCTGGCCGGACTAGAACACGCCCCCGACTCGATCCCAGAGTCTCCAGAAGGCGACTCGAGTCCCCTTGGGAAACTCTTGTAGGGACATGTGGCAGTCGACCCGTTGCTTGAGTTGTTGCTCAGTCTGCGCGGGCTGATGTGGTGCGGGTTGTGGTGTGCGTGGTGGTGGTGGTTATGATTATTATTCCCTTCTGGATGATGATGATGATGATGGTTGTTATGATTATTGTGGACCGCCACCACTGCAGTCGCCGAACCATTACTGCTCCCATTCTCGTAGTTACTCCCATCCAAACTGTCGGAGGAGGACCGGTGGCTGCTCGTGATCGACACTGGCGACGACGAGGATGATTGCTGCTGCTGTTGTTGTTGCTGCTCGTACGCCTGCTCCTCCATCTTGAACGCGAGCAACTTCTCCGAGTGGAGAGTGTTGAGGGTGCGCAGGTCAGGGATCTTACGGTCCAGCTCCTGCACCACAAATGCGGGCACGAGAGAGTGCAGCCCGGAGCGGAAGTGGCTCTGCAGACGCGTCACCAGCTCAACATTACGCAGTCCAGGACTACATAACAAAATAAATAAGACTCGTTAAGCTACGTTCTCTACATACGTGTTCGTAAAGGTCATATATAGGTTTGTCAAGGTCAAAGGTCACTCACCGATCAGGTGCCATAACGACAACAGCGCAGAACAGTCCAATTTGCTCGTCGCTGAGTCCGAGCTTGTTGAACTGCTCGGCAAACTTGAACATGGAGTCAAGGAGGAACCGGGCGTTCTGGTGCGCCGAGATGGTCTCTCGCTCCAGCAGCTCGCCATTGATGCAGAGCATCGTGTTCCCCTTGAACATGCAGGCAAGTCGGACAAGGAGAATCTCAAAGACGCCCGCCTTGAGCAGGGTCACCTGGTCGTCCTGCGAGAGGATGGAGAAGCCTGGCAGTCGCTTCGCGAATTCAACAACTCCGCGAATGGCGGGACTGAACCGCTGACTAAAGTCCTCCGTCGTTGATTGTGGATGCGGGTTGAGTGGACAAGCGAGAGTGATTTCAGTTCCGAACCGAGGCTTGGGTCCCTCCTCGCTCTTCTTGATCAGCGCGTTGTTGTAGCATTTCTGCACCTTGTCTTTGGTGAACTCGCATGTCTCCATGTGAGCTCGCACCACTGCCGTTGTCAGCTTGCTCGTGTCCTCTAGCTCGGCGCTCAGAGCGCGCTCGCTCACCTTCGCGTGGTGGCTTTGCTGCATCGCCGCCAGGATCTTCGCTTTCTCCCGTTTTGGGACTCGGCCGAATCGGACCGCTGTTAAACACAACAAAAAAACCTCACTATCAGTATACAAATTACATTAATCCAACTTTCTACAATCCGCATTGCAAAGCACGATGAGCATGCAAAAGCACCAACAAAAATGCACTCTACATGCACTTTCAATGCACTTTCAATGCACTCAGATTCCCCCAAGAAAAATATGTATGTGTTTTTCTCAAGAACTCACACTCCGACTCGCCGTTGAATAGCTGCGCAGCAGTGCCATTTTGAGCACCACCCGACTGCGCATTCGCAGTAATGAACCTCCGTTTCACTTTAGTCGGTGCGACCATTTTTCCGTTTTAAAATTATTCCGTTTTATCAAAAAATCAGTCTCTTGTATGAAATCCTTTTCTCGCATATGAAATTATACACGTTTTTGAGTATTATGATCCTTCATTTCACCAAATATATCACATATTTATTTCGTAGTCTTGCATGTCCACAGACATGTAGAGAGAGTATGAACTCGTCGTGAGATTATATATATTCCTTTTATTTCACATTTAGAGAGCAGCTGCACACAAAACTATAATTGACATAGACACAGTCAAATTCCAATTCCAGAAGAGATGCTCCTCCAACCCCACATGTTTTTTTCCTCCACATTCACACACGTTCCAAAACAAAAATTACAACTTCTTCCAGCGTAAAAAAACTGAACCAAAAAAATATTAATTTATATCACAGAAGAAACATGATGCACCTGCGCGAGAGATGATGATGTACGTGTGTGTGTGCATATGTTTTTCCGTATGAATTTTTGTCACAGTGTTGACGCTCCCCACAACAGAGAAAGACTGCTGAGGGGAGCCTGTGTCGAGAGCAGAGTAAGAAGGAGAACAAAAGCGTGCAGTTATTAGGCGTATATGTTAAAAGAGAAGAATATCGCGCATATACGCTTTTTCGATACCGTTGCGTTCAACGACCTACAGTTACGATGCTCTACTTTATGAGTAATAATAACCCTCTCACTCGTTTCTCTCTCATCCAACCATTGCCAACTTGCACACACAACACACAGATTTTCTCTCAACCAACCTATCTGCTTTGTTCAAGAAATATAAATTTTTTTTATCCCATGCAACTCGCACTCGTATTGTTGCAGTCTGTGTATGTGTGTGCAACAAAACATGTTACTGCATCCACACGCGTGTAAAAAAACGACTTGTTTTCTAGAGAGAGAGTTTAGAGATATTTTTTTTATCTTGTGGGAGCATATATATCCCCATAGTGCACACGAGACAACTCATATAAATGGAGAGCTGAGATAGAAGTTTTTTGATTGTTACACAGTCAAAGTCTCTCTTGAGCGAGGTCATTCACATTCATCATGCGTGTATGTATATGCGTGCATTTATAAAGAAAAATGAATAATGAGATTACACGATGCTCTCGAAATGCAATCAAGCTACACAAAGCGTTTTGTTTATATGCGCGGATTTCGTAACAACATATATATTTTTGTTTTAATGAGGATAAAAAAATAAGTGTCTTACCGTCTCTCGACATCCCAACAGCGATGCACTTTTTCAAACGGCAGTACTGACACCGGTTCCTGTTCACCCGAAGGATACTGCACTGCTGGTTCTTTGTACATGGCCGGTACTGGATCTTCTGCTGGATGCTCCGCCGGAAGAAACCTTTGCAGCCTTCGCACGAGTGAACTCCGTAGTGGAACCCGGACGCCTTGTCACCACACACTCGGCATAACACTGTTGTACCATCGAATTCTATAGAAAAAATCACACAAAAATTGACACAAAATTAGTTTTTAGAAGAACACAAGTTTCACTTTGACAGTTCTCAAAACGTGAGTGTATATGCTTAAATGCACTCCACATGAGGGATACACATATACAAGTTAATGCACTTTTTTAAATGCACTCTTGCTCCAAAATGCATGGAAAAGCTTTTGTTTCCCGATAATTTTTTTACCCAGATAACACATTCGTGTAATTCTTTTTTTTTTTAATTATTATCCGCGTACCGATTTGAATATTGTCTCCAAACCCTGGAGTACACCCCACCAACAAGTTATTGTTGCTATCGTAGTAATCCATCATTGTGCTAATGTCAATGAAAATGTCAATCTCAGAATCCAACTATTTCGTATATTTCACACAAGAAAAATGTCCAGTTCACATAATCCCCACACTTTCAAAAGTCTTTATTAGTTCCGGAATGTATTTATTATATTGATTATTATCCGTCGACCGGATTGTCAATCTCATTTTACACGAACTTGAGTTTTGTATTCAAAATCTCTTTAAGAGTTCTTTTTTTATTGTATTGCACAGGTACGAAATATTTTTTGCACAAGTGTAAACTCCAGACGTAAAAACTTGTTTCCAAAATAGGAGAAGAAATGTTATTTCATCGTTGCTGACAGAGTGGAGCACGGGAGAGGAATGAAAGTGAAAATGCGACTGAACTTGAATTTTGGTGATATGGGTCCAGTACAGGAGAGCGAAGAGTAGAAGAGATGAGTAAGTAAGCCTCTGGCATATAAAGAGATATGGAACAAGCAAAGTAGCGCAGTTTTTCTCTCTCTCTCATGTTACATTACCCAAGCTAAAAGCATATATCCAGTCATCCTAAAAAGTAAACGACCTCGTTCGCGTAGGTTCAACAAAATGTGTAATAATAAGTGGCATAACATGGATGGATTGTGTGAGTTCATATCTTTCATATCATCAACATCCATCCGCCGGAGAGACGGAGAGAGGAACAAACGATAAAAAAAAGGTAAAGGATATAATATAACTTGTGAGAGGAGGGCATAGCCCGGTTTTACAATTTTCATTATGGAACGACACACTTGCGCATACGTCTATATACTGCATGCATACATACATTATTATTGTGTGTTCCATGCATCGCACATCAGAGAAAAACTTGTTGTTGAAGAAAGAGAAGTTTTTTTTTCTTCTCTCGCTGGCTGGTCGTATGTGTTATGCGGCGTGACGTGTGGGATATAAGCGAGCAGAGCAGAGCAGAAGCGAGCGAGAGGAGAATGCTCTGTGGGTTTAGAGGAGAGTTTGAGGACGTAGAACTCCGAAGTATCTCAAGGATAGATACAATGACCTTCTAGTTACAAGTTTATTGGACAAGTAGGGCATTAACCTTCTATTTTTCCCGATGGATGGAACTTTGGAATGGAAGAATGGAGAGAACGATGTATTAACACCACTTCTCTATGTGGGTTCATGGAAAGAGAGAGACGCGAGCACTTCTTAGTTTGCCCACACAACCAAGTTCTAATACGTGTGTGCAGCTGTGCATATATAATATTTCGTCTTCCCGACTGTTTGTTTCTCTTTTTTCTCTTTGGTTATTTTTGTCGATGGGGCTTGCCAAGTGGAGAACCGTGTTCAAGGGTATTTCGCTTATAACACATATGTGCATACACGTCTTATCCAACTTGCTAGTTGCGTTTTTAATTGCATCATGAATCTTGGCTGAATTCTGATTTACTCTTTATATAATAATCATAAGTTAAGTGTGACAAGCATAATCATGTGGTGTGGTTCTACTTGGGATTGATAAAGGTTAAAGCGCATTAATATGATGACCTGTCCAAAAGGCAAGTGTATGTATATATAAAGGCTTTTGCCCTTGATGACATTGATGCGATCAACCCAATAAACAAACAAGTTGCGAAAAAAATACAGCGTATATGTTACAAAGAAAGAGTGAGTGTTTTTTTATGTTCCAGAAGAGAATGGAATGATCGAAAACGCTTGCGCTGAAATATTCTCTTCTCTTGAATGTCCATTGACCTCTAAAACTACTTGAAGCAGAGTTACTCGACAAAACATGTTACCTGTGTGTGGATTTTGTGACTGACGACGACGGAATGTTATTAACCCGATATTCCACAAAAAAGTATTTTGCTTCATATGCGCGATTTTTGTTGCAACAACCTCGCTGCTGCCAATGCTCCATTTCAGAATACATCACACACATTTTATCATTTTAATGTGGGGGAATTTTATATATTTTTTTATTCATGAAAAATGAATCGTATGTATATCCTGTAAGGAAATACGTAGTAGAGAGTGATGAAGAGTTGAGTTGAGAGATGCTCATCATCATCATCTGCAAGCAAGTAGCTTTTTATTTTCGAGGTGAATAACCTGTGTGTGCACACACACATATATGTATTGTGAGTGCGTTGTTGCGCGAGAGAAAATTATTGCAAAAAGCTTTTCTAGATTGAGTTCACGGTCATGATGATCGTATACAGTCTGTACACATGCATGTATGCTGAAAATGTTTCGCGAGAGAGAGAGAGAGTGAAGTGTTTTGTTGGTTCATTCAACTTACGTGATATCCCAAACGTGTCTGTGTGTGCACAGTGTAACGAGTTATGTAAAAAAAATAAAGAATTTAATGCAGTTTACTATGTCTTTAGGTGGAATGCATATATTGAAGCAGAGTATATCGTAACGAGTATGTTATTTCATACTTTTGCTTGCTGCTGCTTTATTTGCAATATGTCATACATTGCCCTTAATACATACCTGATGAGAATATGTGCGCGCAGAGATTGGGAAAAATGGGAATTGTTTCTCCCTCGCTCCTGTCGTGATTCTTTGCCAATTTAATGCTTAGGTCAGTAAACTTGGGGATATTAAGTGTGATGATAATAATAAATATATGTGCTTCTTGGGATTCTCTCTGCTTTTATGCATACAATATATATATATTCTCAACTGTCACTGACCGATTTTAACACATCATCAATGCTGGAATATTCGTCATACAAGAGCATTGCTCATATATTTGTAGACGGAGAGTTTAAAGGCCTGTCAAGTACCTAAATAAAAGTTCAAAAAATTCCTGTCCTTTTTCCACTACGTCCCTTAATATTTCTAAATATAAATCCCGTTGTAGGACCTTCACCGAGTGCAACAACGGATTTATGTTTAAAGGGAGCCCTGGAAGAAGGTCAGAAAATTTTTCTTGGGATTTTTCACCTATTTTTGGAAGGAGTTACGATCATATATATGCTTCCTTCAAAAAAAATATAGCGAGTCCCTTGAACCACAGGGATCCTTCACCTTTTCCCAATCGACACAAAACTCTTGAGTTCTCTCTCTCAACCAGCCATCCATCATGCAAGAAAAATTATATGGTCTTTTGGGTAGTGTTTCCCAATACCAAAGGTCAGCGACAAGACGATGTGTCGAGATTCGAGAGAGAGAGAGCTTATATATATATTTTTCTTGATGTAGCGCGCGTGTATGTTACAACAACGAGAGGAGATAATAATTCTATTTGATATAGACGAGAATTATTGCGAAAGGAACATTTTTTACTCTCGTCAGGTCGGTCGCGTTGCTTATGCAATTTTCTGCAACTCTCGTTGTTCACGTCGGTCATTGTATCGCGTTTCGTACACAATATTTATTACTCTTTTTTCTCGTTCACACACACAGAGAGCGATGTGTGACGTGATGGTCAAGTATATATGAGAGAAACGTATGCATCTCATATATAAAGCGCTGAGTGCTGATGAGAGAATATAAGTATGAGAAGAAGAAGAAGAAAAAAAGGTTGAATGAACTGAGTGACGATGACCTCAATATCGAGAGAGTGGAACGAGCAGTCGCTGCTGCTTACAACAACGCAACGCGCTCTCCTATATATCCGCGTGTGAGAGAGAGTGAATGGGTGAGTGAGATAAATACATATGCATCGTATATATATGCATGCTACTCCTGCTCATTTTCTGTTGTAGCATGGCTCGTTTCTGTGTGGCAGATACACACACACACTACTTTTTTTAGGTTTTTATCCTGTCGCGAATATATGTGTATGGGGTTCTCTCTCTCTGAGGTGAACGAACTCGTATTACTCTCTTCGCATATATAACCAATCTCTGTAGTATGCTTCTCTCCTAACCTGAAAGTAGGACAGTCGGACACAGAAAAAACCGTCTATATATTATTTCGTATATTACTTCTCTCTCTCTCTGGATCTCACTCGTTACGTTATTCGAACCCTATTTTGCTCACGTAATCTCTTTTTGTGATGTAATGAAAATCATTTTAACAGAGCGGATATATGTATATGCATATATGGGGAATGGAGGGTGTTTTACGGGCGGCTAGTTTAGGGAAAATGTTTTTTCGGCGAAATTTTGTGTATACATATTTCTTGGATATGTGCTAACGAACTCAAGTTTCTTGGAAGAAATTGGAGCAATTTGGTGTTCTGAGAATTTTTTTGGAATATCTCTACTTGTATGCATGTGTTTTTTGAAAGAAGTTTATATGTGCATAAAAACTTGTTGAGAAGAGTTGATATGAATTTAACTCTCTGAATAAGAAAATCAGAGCCATGTTTCCCGTAGGGACTTATGCAACTGCTGCTGAGAGTAGAAAAGCAAAACGTCCAACAGAAAAAGCCGGCGCACCACCTATCCTCACGTTTGGAAAATTGCAGAAAACTGAGCGTTCATTCAGTGAGGATATGAGAGAGAGCTACATATACGAGAGCAAGTTCATCGACCTCGATACTTCTTTGTTGCCCATATAACACACAGAAGAACCCACAAATATAAAATAACACATGCACAGGATCCTGGGAAAAAAGGAGCATTTCGTATATGAGAAAATGTATATGTTTGTGACGTGAAAGCATGAGGATTTATATAGGGGATTTTTTGTATGTGCAACTACTCGTATGTGGACTCTATATGTATCGTTTGATGGTGGTGGTGGTGATGACGACGATGATGAAACTCGAGAGAATTTGGGTCACCTAATGCAACATATACATGCAAGAATGGCTTGGCAGAGTATACGAACGAGTGAGAGAGAAAGAGTTCAACGAACTTTGTGCAAAGCCACACACTATTACGCTAGAGTGTATTTTGTATATGGGTCGAGTCATTGAACTAACGTGCTACTTTCTCGTCTCTTCGTGTGTGCAAATACTATGAGAGGGGATCCCTTTTTTTTACGTAATAATAACACGATTGTTCTGGAGAGGAGATTTATGATTCTCCAGGAATATTATGTTAATTTAAAAGTATGTTTAAAAATATATTATTACCGTCGAGGAGCACACTGCCAATATGCTCAGTGCAGAAGATTCTTTTCTCCTCAGCGTCCTCCTCCTCATCCTCCTCATCCATTTCGTCGTCGTTCTCCTCCTCGTCTACCTCCTCGTTATCTTGACTCATGATATTATTGTCACTAGAAAAATGCTGCTGCTGCTGCTGTCCACTACTCATCGTCATGATAACCTGCTGCTCATCGTCACCACTATAATCACTGCTGAGATCAAATGCCTCCAACTCGCTCGCCACCGCAGACAACGGCTTGTCGTTGAGTATCCTGAGTATCGTTGACGTTTCTGAGGTGGATGATTGAGACTGAGGAGATGGAGAGGAGGAAGGTGAAGAAGATGATGACGATGACTCGCCATTATTACTATGCCTTCCATGACTACTACTTTCTTCGAAATCACTATCAGGAGGCGACTCTGGGCCGCCCACAACCCCCACGACTTCAAATTTCCCAACTGCCCGCCTCAACTCTGACTTGAGGTACGCCTGATTCGCCTCACCGTACGCGCTACTCGACTTTTGAGTCGTCACCGTCATGTTTTTATATAATTTTCTAAACTTTTAAATACTCCAAGAAAAACACTGACTAAAAGTGTTTTAAAAATGCTTTTTCTCCAGCACACACGCATTCACAACACACACACACCCGAATAATTATTTTTTTCAGACGAATTTAGATAACCTCACACACAAAACAATCCGTGAGAGGATATGGATAATGATGTGACCGAGTGAGCGAGCTCCTGGAGAATGTGTCGCGGCGAAAGAGGATCAGCGCGAAGGCTACTACGTTTATAAAAAAATATCATGTGTGAATATACACACACACAGCTTCTCTCTCATTTTATGCTACTTCTCCGGGCTCGCGTTTGTGAATCGCAGGAATAACATATACGAACACACAAGCGTTGAGATGTGTTCGTCTCTGTAGGTTACTTATAAAAAAAGAAGACGAGAGAATCATATGTACGCGACACACAACAATATTATACTGTTACGTTATGCGACCAACTCTACTAAAAAAGCGTGTGTATTCTACTACTGCTGCGCTCACTCAACATCACCATCAGTTGCATAAAAAAGCATGTATGCTGCTCGTCGTTATAATCATGATTGGTATTACGAAACGTGAGGTTTATGTTTTTGATATATATATAAATTGGAATGAGGTTGAGTTGACGAAATGTAAAAATGCTCTCGTTGCTGGAGCATGCAGTAACGTGTGATTTTGATGTATATACATTTTATGGAATGCGGGTCAGTGGAATACTGAACTCGAACTGGAACACACACACATACGTACTTTATCCATATACAAAATTGGAGAAGAAGGTTTCATTTTAAATAGAGTTTGAAACAAGAGCACACAAACATGAGAGTCTCTCTTTTTAGGGTACGAGGACGTTGACTTCGCGTTTTAATACTGTCCCGTTCGGCGGCGTGTGCTCTTGTTATGTGTATTTAACGCTGCGAGAGCAGAACACTGGTATACTAACCCAATGAGTCGTAGCACCGGAAGTTCACGTTATTTTTCTTTCTTTTTTTCTCCTTGCATGGATTGGGTTGGGTGAGAGAGGTCACTCACCTCTGAAAGAATGCCTATGTGTATTAAACCTTCCGGCGGGTGACCTTGAGCTGTGATATAATATGCATGTATGGGTTTGTTTGATTGTTGTCATGGTTTTTTTTGTTTGTTGCGTATGTGTGTATATGTAGTTTATAATTTTTTGTTCCGGGTAAATACCGGAGTGGAGCTAATTGGGATCGTTTTTTAGAATACACATATTTTGTAGGTGGCGTTTTTTTGCTGGTGTGAGTGAGTGAGTCACACAAGGAAAGGATGATGAATTTGCGAGAAATATGTGACTCATAACGTGTGTGTGGTGTGAGCAAGAGGGTGAGAGAGAGAGTACCGTTCCGGCATGTACGGAACATTTTTTTGGGGGATCTTGCTTTGCTAACACACATATTTTGAGATACGTGTTACGGGCATGGGGTTTTTCATAACAGTTGCATAATGATGCATTACGTGTATGAGCTATTTAATAATCTTAGAAAATGCTCGTTTGTTTTTTTGAATTTTTAATGCGTGTGCTGTTTTGACTGGTGAGTGAGTTGTGATGATGCACGGGTTGAATGGCATGAGCATGTTTATGTTGGATTTGAAGATGTGTGTTCGGTTATCGGGATCTCGTGACTAATTCATACAAATGAAGATTTTTTACGTGTGCGCAGACACACATACATCAATCGGATGTTTGATAATTTAATGTAATCTAAATTAATTTTGTCAAGTGTGGGTAGAGGATGTGACGTTAATTCTACTGTGCAATTAACCTTTTCCAGTTTTTTTGGCATATTTTTAAAGATAGCAAGTTTAGCGTGTGACCATATAATCGTCCATTTATCAGATAAATTTTTGGTCGTAGGAATGTGTCAAAATTAATTTGCAGACGGACGGATGCAAAGAATGGAATTAGGTATTATGTCATTCACGTCATTGCCGAGTGTTATACTGAACGTGTATTTAATTCTTATGAATGAAAAGCACACCTCCAGGTGCTTGCTCTTTTGCTTGTTGGAAAACCCAATGAATTCTGTGAAATATGTATCCATATCCTAATCATGTAACTGCGTAGTTTAATGTGCTAAACGTTGTTACAAACGTTATCAAGTGCTAGAATATATACGTGTAATTTGTTCACATCATCCGATTAAGCATCGATAAAAATTAGACAAAAAGACTTGCACCGTTTTATAATTTGAGAATGCGTACACAAATTCCCGACAAAAAAAATCATCGTTTTTCCACGCATCGGAATTGTGACATGATCCCAAAAAAATTGTGTGTGTCGCGTTCAGTGTGCCACGCTACTGCACCCACGCACAAAACACACTCCCCAAAAAATCCCATCCACCCAAAAAAAAGCTAAAACCAAAATGCCTTCCAAAAAGAACTTCCCCCTCGTTCTCCCAAATACACACACTCCCGAAAACTTTCGTTCGTGTTTTTGGAAACTTTCTCTTCTGTCCCCCTCCAAAAAAATAATCCATAAATGTTTTTCGGAGAGGAAAAGCGTGTGTTAGCTCAGGTGGAGTGAACCAACACAAACCCCAAACTAAAAAAAACGCCCCGACATCACAACGCATATACATATGAAATTTTCCAAAATGGATGACTCTCGTGCATGGAACCCAATACCCTGGTTTCCACACTCAGCCTCACCCTAAAACTATATTCTCTCTTCCAGGAAAACTTTTAGTGTTATATTCCAGCTAGATAACCGACATGATATTCTAAACTGCAGTAGCAGAAGAAGAAGCTAAAAAGTGCACGCACATTGCAACTCTATGCGTCTCTTCTTCTTCTCCCCCTTTCGTCCACTTCGATTTTCTCCAGTGCACCACCACCACATTTTTGTCCGTACAGAAAAAAATACGCGTGTGTCGCGTCTCGTTGAGTGTGCTCACGCGTGTGCGTATATATTCGTGCGTGGGTGTGGAGACTAAAATGTGCATACTGCACATCCATACATACATATATCCAGCGATAACGAACTTTGCCTGGAGTTGCTATATTATAGTTTTACTTAAAAAACTCGTAATTATGAAATTGAGCAATATGTTCGAAACAATCATGTAATCATGAATAAGACACGACATATAAACGAAAAGAATGTCCCGTGCATATATATGGAAACCAGCACCCACTCTCTCTGGAACACACGTTGATAAAAATAGCGTGAGCATCATCAACGTAATACATATATTTTCAAAGAAATAAGTAAATCAGAGCAGGAGCAGCAGCTTCTCCCGCAAGCATCACGGGGGAACTATACTCTCAAACCCCTGGTTTTTTTGGAACGGTGTAGCATGCTCATGTGTATGTGGTTTATATATATGCCCAATGTTGGAGACCCTCCCGACACACATACACACCGACATAGTCTCAGAGAGAATGAAACACACACAACATCCAGAGAGTCAGTCAAGGTTTTCTCTCATCATCATCATCGTCACACAAGCTCAAAAGCTATACTGGGAAAAGTGAACGAACGCTTATGCATTGTGCGAATGGGGAGGAGGAGGTGCAAAACTTTCAGCCGCACACACACAAAAAATACTCTTGTACGCGGATATATGATATGAGGGGGGACATACAGCTTCGTGTTTGAAAGCAACACAAAAAAGTGGTATTTTCAGGGCCACGAGAGCGTTGAACTTAATCATACTAACATACATGTTCTGTCTATATCTTTCGCTTGTTGGGAACGACGTGAGCAGAAGGACACGAGCAATGACAAGCGACGTAACTCGTATACTTGTTCAGGGTGGCGTGGACATGGATCCCTCTATCTTACTCGCTTAACTTCTCCTGCCACCCTGCACAAGTATCCGTATCCTCGCCATACAACCACGGTGCAATGAACTTGACTGAGTTTTTTACTTGGCGTAGATACACGCATATGTACGAGCACTTAAGTCTCCTCTCTCTCAAAACTCACTTTTACTTTCCGTATTATCCCACATGGGAGATTGTGCATTTTTTTAAGGGTACTCTACTTACTCCACCGGTTTGCATGGTAAAGGGTTATATATATATTTTTGAACACACTCACCCAGAAACGGCACGTCCTTTGCCTGACCTTGGCCCCCGGATGAGCAGCCTGGACTCGTGCTGCTTGAAGGGTGCTGCTGTTGACCTGGTGATGACGATGATGATGACGATGACCTGTCTCCTCCTCCATTACTAAACTTTCTACCTCCCACGCCTCCTCCTCCTTCCCCGATACTCGTCGTCGAGCTGATTGGCGGGTCTGGCGCTCGAAACTCGCTCATTCCGAACACTCATTTAACGCGACACAAACGAAAGTTAAAAAAGAGCAAATTTATATTATTCACTCAAAAGTCTCCACGAGATAACAGTCTTGTATACAAAATATATGTTAAACTTTAATTTTCTCCAGTAAAAATATTTGTAGAAAAAACTCGTAGAAAAAATGTTATATTCGGCAGTATTGTAAATCTCTCCAGGTAAAAATTGAAGAAGGCGAAAGCGCTTGTTGTCAGGATAAACGTCGGATCCAGTCTGTCCGAAAATATATATATTATTTTCGCTCTGTTCTCTGTTCTCCTTTTTTTGCTGCTCTCTGCATGCATATCCACGCTATAATATAACGCTCTCACTCTCGTCGCTCATGGAACTGAACTTGAACTTGAACCACTGAACTCGTAAACTGCTTTTGCGTTGTTCCTCTCTTCTCCTCTCGCGAGCATGCCTTGTGTTGTGCTGCTGCTCCTGTCTCCACTAACTCCCATACATATTCGTGCTGGCTTCTTTGCCTGGACAAAAAACGATCGCGAATTATATCATGCTTGTTATATGTGTGCTTTACATTTTTTTCATATATAAAATGCTCTGCCCGTGTATGTATGCCGGGGGATAGTTACGTTTACTTGGTTATTGTACGATTCTTGCGGATTATTGTAAAACGCCCGGGTTTCTCTTTATGCGTACACACACACAAACACACACGTTCGACAATATCCGGGGAGATGCACACACTTCGGGTTTCTTCTTCTTCTTTAGTTTTTTTGGTGCGTGCACACGCGTGAGACTTTTTTTTGGTGCAGTCTCTTTCTCTCGGTGCATCATCATTCCCAGTTTCAAGTTGAAAACATTTTGCTCCGTTTTATTTTTGGGGTGCGTACTTGAACACGGGTTTCAAGACTACGCACTCTCTCTGGAGATATATATATTGCTTGGGTGCATATATATTTAAACGCCATCATCATTCCAATATGCTCATTAGCTGCTCGAATGTGTGCTGCTTCTCCGATGATGCAGGATGTGCGTACACGCAGCAATACTTTCATGCAGATTTTCAGTTTTGTGTGGAGAAGCGCATTTTTTATTTATGCAAGCGGCTCTAAAATATACATTTCTTTTGGGCATGGCGTTCATGTATATATATATATTTGCTCTGGTCTTATAAACTCTTCCAACTGCTTTTTCAGGGAGATTCTGTCTGGTGTGGCTGCAGCTAGAAATATTGACACACACAAGGATTCTTGGTGTATATTGCTGCTCCTTTACACACGCATGTTTTGTTGGCCTTCATTTCGAGAGGTTTGAACAGGTATAAGAACCTCTCTGGAATGCGTACATATATACGGATGTAATGCGGATGTGTGTGTGGAGAAGAAACGCAGCAGGAGTAAAAAAAAAGTGGTGTGTGCTGTACGAGGAAATGGGAAAAGTTTTATATGATCAACTCTTTTTTGTGTCACAAAAAACACGTTACGTTACGTTTATATACGATCTCTGGTGATATATTATGGGGTTTTGTTTTGGGAACACTTTGGAACATGATATATATGAACTCGAACATGATATATATGAACCCGACGATCACAGGCGTAACGGCATCCTAACAATTTCGTGCTGGCTTATTGGTCATGGCTAGGCGTCATTTTGACC